>JAVTVY010053104.1:0-26940 GCA_036873755.1 Hanleya hanleyi | reverse complement strand
GAGAAATGCTGTTACAGAACACAGGGAGCTAGTTAGCGTTGAAGAAGCTAATGGAATGATGATAACGACAAGTTTTCAGCAAGTTATTGAAGACGAAGCCACGTTAATACGCAGTACAGAAGAGCTGGCACAGCTCAGGCGAGCTGTAATTGCAGAAGAAGATGGCAGATTGCAACGACAACAAAGTCAAGATCATTTATGCATATGTCAGGAGTGCTGGGTGACGCTCACGTGTGTTGGCGATACGTGTCATTGCGTTGAGGCTGGAGAAAACCATCTCAAAGTGAAGTGTCCCATATGTAGAAAACATGTGGGGGGCATCAAAAGAATATACCGCGGCTAAGTGTGTCGTGTGACACTATCAACGGCCCTTTTCAGGGCCAACCCATCTTTCCGGAAGTGGAAACTTCTTTTCTTAAGCACACCAAATAACACCAGCTCCCATCATCCTTTTCCCCCCAAAAAATCAAAAAAAAAAATTTTTTTACTATTTTTTTCAAATTATTGAAAAAAAGGGGAAACATTGCAGTGGGGGGACATGGGGAGGGGGGGAGGGAAATGGAATAGCCAAAAAAATTTTTTTTATCATTGAATAAAAAAGAAAAAAAAGATTCATGGAGCCAAAAAAAATCTTTTTCATTTTATATGTTTTTTTAACAATTAAATATTGAAATTAAGAAAGGGGAGGGGTGAATTGGAGGGGGGGACAGGGGAGTAAGCAAGGTGGATGGAATAGCCCCCATTTTTTTCTTTAATAATGAACCCATGGGGTTGAGTGAGGTATCAAATTGAAGGTGAAGTGAAGGGGCATGTAATGGGTTGGGTATGGATTGAACTATGGGCATTTTGCGCATGCGCGGTAGCCGAAAGGTATGAAAATAGACGTTTTTGGAGGTAGGAGATAGCCAAAAAAAAAAAATTTTTAAAATGGACCAATGGGGTCGAGTGAGGTATCAAATTGAAGGTGAGGTGACGGAGCATCTAATGGGCTGGGTGTGGGATTGAACTATCGGCCTTCTGCGCATGCGCGGCGGCCGAAGGGTATGAAAATAGCCTTTTTGGGTTAGAGGCGTCCCTAATGGTCCAATCGGGTCGAGTGAGGTATCAAAGTGAAGGTGACGTGAAGGAGCATCTGATAGGACTGGGTGTGGGCTTGAATTAGGGTGATTCTGCGCATGCGCGAAGGCCGAAGGCTATGAAAATAGCCTTTTTTGGAGCTAGGGGAGCCCCTAATGGACCAATGGGATCGAGTAAGGTATCAAAGTGAAGCTTATGTGAAGGGGCATCTGATGGACTGGGTGTGGGTTGAATTAGGGTGATTCTGCGCATGCGTGGCGGCCAAAAGTGTATGAAAATAGCCTTTTTGGAGCTAGGAGAGCCCCTAATGGACCAATGGGATCGAGTGAGGTATCAAAGTGAAGCATAAGTGAAGGAGCATTTAATGGACTGGGCGTGGGGTTGACATATCGATAAAAAATGGATATGACCTTGAACTGATCACGTGACCTCCCCGTGAGGGAAAAAACCCAGAACCAAGTCAGTACATGCATCCCATAGTCCCAGGTCACGCGGAAAAACCCCAGAACCAAGTCAGTACATGCATCCCATAGTCCCAGGTCACGCCCGATTCACGCAGACCGGAAGTGACGTCATACACCTGCGCACAACCGGGATGGAAAAACCCCAGAACCAAATGTCGCATGGGGCTGGATCTCCGCCATGGCTCATCAGGTAAGTCAGATCTTGAACTGATCACGTGACCTCCCCATCTTTTATACGTTTTTCTACCCACCTCTCACCACACGACACAAAAAACGACCGCCATCTTGGACCCACACCATCTTGGTCACACCTCCTACGTGTCCCACCTCCCACACCACACTAAAACAGGCCGCCATCTTGTCCCACCTCCCACACGACACTAAAACTCGCCGCCATCTTGTCCCACCTCCCACACGACACTAAAACCGGCCGCCATCTTGTCCCACCTCCCACACAACACACTAAAACAGGCCGCCATCTTGTCCCACCTCCCACACAACACACTAAAACCAACCGCCATCTTGTCCCACCTCCCACACCACACTAAAACAGGCCGCCATCTTGTCCCACCTCCCACACGACACTAAAACCGACCGCCATCTTGTCCCACCTCCCACACGACACTAAAACCAGCCGCCATCTTGTCCCACCTCCCACAGTCCCTCACGCGCACATCCACAATTATGACGTCACCACCAAGCGCAGTCAAACTACATTCTCGCATTTGATTGGTCAATATTTCACAATTGACCTCTATGACCTCTACATCCGGGTTTTATATGCGTTTAAATGCGGGCTGTATACTACTAGTGTATATACAAATGTTTTTATAGTATGGAAATAATTCATGTATATACATGACATATAGGGTTGTACATTGAATGTATATATTTGTTACAATAGTATGCATATCATGCCCATGTTCTTAACGGGTTGTAACTTGTATGTACTATGTATATTTTATGCTCTGATTGTGGATATGCCTGTTTGTATATTTTGCTATATGATCATAATTAATGTTGCTACTTTTGTTTGTACATGTATATTCAAAATATTTCATTTCCCTCTGCATGATTTAATTTATTTTCCCGTTTTTATACACGAATTTGAAACATTGAACCAACATAATGTACATCTTTTGTATATATGTTCGAGGAGAGTACCGTGTGGCCTTGTGGCTGTGTACAATCCTCATGAAATAATTAAAGCATTATATTATATTATATTATATTATATTATATTATATTGTATTACCCGAGTCTAATCTGAGGGACCAGATTGGGGGGTAGGGAAAATATAAAGTTGAATAGCTTTGCAAATAATGGTGATATAGTGACTATTGGCCACTCGAAATGTTGGTAATCTGAACCTCTATATGTTGGTATCTGTTATATGCTAATATGTCAATTATGTAGGTCACCAGAGGTCAAAAGGTCACGAAATCTGACCCTTGTCTAAAACGTAGCAACCTGTAGGAAAACTCGCTGCAGATACCATACCAGTGGAACTTTCTTAACCTAAATGGGTTCAAATGGAAGCCAAGAAGTACCCAAGTCTATAATAAGCCTAAGCAAGTGGAGTTCATTATTATTTAGACTGCGCTAGAAACAGGTAAAATTGTATGAAGTTGGACAGCTTGATATTAGTTGCATATTTTGACAAAAAACCACTCCAGATGCTGATGGTCATGTCTTAGGTCTATTCAGGGATTAGTTAAGCTACATTTCCAGGTAATTAGGTCACCAGAGGTCAAGGTCAAAGATTGTCCATTATTAATTTTCTACATTTTTACTTGGGACTTTCATATTACAATGTATTTACATTGCAACCAGTTTTCAAGTATAGAGCATCAGAGACATCACTGATGCACCCTGTACCCCATAGCCCGTAGGGCATAGGGTAAACAAGAGTGCGAGTGCACCAGGTATGGGTGTCCGCAGAGGTCAAAGGTCAATCGTCCTCCAAATCCACTTTATCACTCGTTAAGGCGCTGAGACGGGCGTTAAGGCGTAAAGATAGGGCGTTAAGGCGTTGAGACGGGCGTTAAGTCGTAACGACGGACTTTGCATTTCGATGTATTGGTGGCAATTCCATGAAAATCAAAGCTTCGGAGCTAGTTCACCAGGACGTTGAAGCGTTAAGCTAAGCGCTGATGAGCGTTACCGTCTATAAAAGCAAGTTTATTCCCAAAATACGCATAGTCGACATTCAACCATCAACATGGCTTATACTTGCTCCAAGTGCGAACGCACGTTCACCATACGTTAAGATATGATGCGACACGAGAAAAATATACATGGGATTGAAGACCCCGAGGCACAAGAAGCCGGTGAGCTAGTTCACGAGGGCGTTGAAGCGTTAAACTAAGCGCTGATGAGCGTTACCGTCTATAAAAGCAAGTTTATTCCCAAAACACGCACAGTCGACATTCAACCATCAACATGGCTTATACTTGCTCCAAGTGCGAACGCACGTTCACCATACGTTAAGATATGATGCGACACGAGAAAAATATACATGGGATTGAAGACCCCGAGGCACAAGAAGCCGATACAGAGACTGATGAGATTCCATCGACTGATACCGAAACAAGATTGCTGAGATTCTATCTAGTGATACGGGGAGCTTGACCTCAGATAGTCAGCCTACGTCCGAGGAAAGTGAGGCAGTGCCTATCTTCCTGATCGTATTGTGAGAGCAGCTATCAATATTCACGCTGCAGCAATCGAAGACGCCGGATAGGATTAACTTACAACAGGCATACACCCAAATGCGCCCCTGCATCAAAAGAACAGCCATGGCGATTTATGAAGAGCATACCTTACTACCGCTTGAAATGAAAGGCGACCCCACGCACAGGTACATCCTGAAGACCAAGCGTCATTTGGAAGTGGATATGGGACTACCACCCACCGAGACCCTGGAGAATGTGATCAGAATGCGCAAACAACTCTTTCAGGACATGCTGCCTCAGTGGTATCCTGAACTGCCCGATGATGCTTAGGTCACACCGATCAAAGATGGAACTTTCTCAAAGAACGGCTTATGATTGGACAATATCAGCCAAGAATTTGACAGATGCAGCGCCAAATGGCGGCATCTGATCGGATAAGAGTCTTCTTGAATTGTAAACATGCCCAACGCGGCTCCCCCCAGCGTGGGTATGATGTAACATTGGGGAGAATAAACAATGGGGAGAATAAGTTGTTGTTGTTCTCTCATCTGTCTATAGCATGGCGTCAAGGTGTTAGGCTAGGGCGTTAAGGCATAATGACGGGCGTCACTGTTTTTCCAATGAATTAGTGACAATTCCATGAAATTGGGTTTTTGGGCTAATTCACCAGGGCGTTGAAGCGTTGAGGTTGGCGTTGGCGGGTGTTGCTACAAGAAACCACTTCAAACGACGCATTCGGACCCAGAATGATCCATTTCTACCCCAAACACCTTCCTTCAAACTCCCAAAATGTCCACTACTCGTAAACTCACTCACTCACTCACCATCGTTAATGCGTTCATGCGTTAAGACGGGCGTTGGGCATGCCTCATTCACTCACTCACTCGCTCAATCACGCTGTGAGTTCATTTGGGCCATGTTGGCCCCATCAACCCATCGTCGGGCATTTTAGGATACCACTGAGGCAGCATGTCCTGAAAGAGTTGTTTGCGCATCCTGATCGCATTTTCTAGAACCTCGGTGGGTGGTAGCCCCATATCCTCTTCCAAGTGACGCTTGGTTCTCACGATGGACCTGTGTATGGGGTCGCCTTTCATTTCAAGCGATAGTAAGGTATGCTGTTCATAGATCATCATGTTTTCCTGATGCCGGGGCGCATTTGGCTGTTGTAAGTTATCCTGTCCAGTGTCCTCGATTGCTGCAGCGTGAGTATTTTTTTTTTTTTTTTTTTTTTTTTTTTATATTCATATATTTTTATTGTCATTAAATTGCCACATAATACATACAAGTAGAATGACATACAATATGAACAAATCGAATATAAGTTGTTATTTGGCATTATTATAAGGACGATCACACACACACACGCACGCACATACATACATATATACATATATTGGTATCATAACTCCTCACTCTCCAATGCAATATAACTGCTTTGCATTACTTGACAGGTTGACGTAGTAGTACATATAGTATACATATATAGGCACACACAGATTTTACTATATATCAGTACGGTAGGGGGGTAACAATAAGAGACAATTGAACATTTATACAATTATTCCTGTTAACCGTTTTCTTCAGAATCATTTTCTGCTTTGGTGACGGCATGGAGCCATGGTTCCCATAGAAGGTTGAACTTCTGAAGATTTGACTTTTTCATCGAGATATATTTTTCTATAGAGTACCGCTGAGTTACGATGTTTTGAATTGCCAAAATGGAAACAGACTGTCTTTCAAATTTAGATTTGTAAATATAGCGTTTAGTGACGAGTATAATGAGATTGAGTATTTTTGGAAAGTCCGTTGTCATAGTTTCTCCGAATATAATATTTGTTGCCGTCAATGCGATCGGCAAGTTTGTTGTGGTATGTAACCATGCCTCGATGTCCCACCAAAGACGGCGGATCTTCTCGCAGTCCCAAAAGACGTGCTCTATAGTTTCAAGATGGTCACTACAAAAGGAACATAAGTCATTATCTTGAATGCCAATTTTTTTCAGATAGCAGTTTGTTGCCAGTATTCTGTTGTTAATACGAAATTGTAAGTATTGTAACACTGAGCAGCAGGTGGTTTTGAATGGGAGTTGATAAACCTCGTTCCATTTAATTTCCTGTATATTCATTATCGATTCCCATCTAACTTGTGAACTGGGTCTTGTAGACTTGGATATAAGAACATTATACATATCTTTACTACCTTTGCATGATTTTGAAAGGATGTGTAGATCAAATGGAACATACGGTCGTACACTAGTAATTTTTGTTTTTACATCGGTTATTAATCTTTTTTTCATTGATTCGATTGCCGAAATTACTCCATGGTATTCCAGAAAATTTGTTTTAATGTTAAAAATATCGATAAATTCTTCCAGGGAGAAGTAGGGTTTGTTCTCTTTCTCAATATTGATAAGATCCATGACGCATTTCACACCTTTTTCATACCAGTGCCGGTAATACACCGGCGTGTTGTTCACCATAGTATCATCGTTCTTCCATATGTTTACATTTGCTATTTCGTGTATATATTTGGGTTTATTTTTCTGTGTGACCTTGCTCCATGCGCCCAACACATCCCTCCAGAATAGATTATTACATCTATTCATCAAAGTAGGCACAAAGTTGGCTCCGAAGTCGCCCAGATACTCAAGACCATCTATGGATAAATTTATTAATGGGACCCAATTACACGCTCCAGAGAGTAACTTTCGAATCCAGGACGACTTCAGAGCCAGCATGAAATTGTTAATGTCGACCATTTTCAGTCCACCATTCTCGTAATTTTGTATTAATTGGGATCTTTTGACTTTGTCGACTGTAGAGTTCCAAATAAAATGAAAGAACATTGTATTTAACTCTTTTATGACTGAATCTGGGGGGTTTGGAATGGCCAAGAACATATAATTGAGTTTGGAGATTATTAACGTTTTTAGGACAGTGATTTTTCCAATAGGGGTTAAAATTCGCTGGGACCATTGTCTTAAGGTACTCCGGATATTCTTTAAAATTGGTTCGTAATTTAGTAATACCATTTCAGCTAAATTGATTGAAAATTGTATACCAAGCAAGGTGAATTGTTCACATCCTCATTCTAGTTTCCATCTATGATGGAACACCTGTTTACTGAATTTTTTGGAGCCGATCCATATAGCTTTTGTTTTTGTTGTATTAAGTTTTAGTCCAGAGATTTCTGCGAATTTATCCAAAAGTCTGAGAGTAGCTTCCACCGATTTAGCAGATCCATCTAGTATAAACGTGGTGTCGTCTGCATATTGGTTGATTTTGTATTCTATATCCCCTATTTGTATACCCTTTATATCAACATTTTGTCTGGTTAGAATGGAAAGAATTTCCGCGCATAAGACGAATAGATACGGAGACAGGGGATCTCCTTGTCTACACCCCCTTGTGACAATGAAGAACTCAGAAAGAAAGCCGTTTTGATTGACAGACGCCGATATGTTTTTGTAGAAAACATTGATCCATTGTTTTATAGAGGGGCCGAAATTGAAAAAAGTTAAAACATCCGAGATGAAAGACCAAGAGACGGTGTCAAAGGCTTTTTCAAAGTCAACCAAAAGGAGTAGACCAGGTACATTTTCTAATTCTGTATAGTGCATCAGGTCGTATATCAGCCTTATATTGTCACCTATATATCTCCCGTTCATGAATCCAGATTGGTTTTCTGATATTAAGGTATTTAAAACACATTTAATTCTTTCTGCAGCGTGAGTATTGATAGTTGCTCTCACAATACGATCCCAGAAGGTAGGTTCTACCTCACTTTCCTCGAACGTACGCTGACTATCTGAGATCAGGCTTTCCGTATCACTATATAGACTCTCAGCTCAGTTTCGGTATCATAGTGAGGCAGATATGTAAAATAATTGTGGCTTTTGTGGTAAAAGCACCAAAATTGGCACAGTTGATGATCAGAATGTACTTAATGATTCCAGATATAGGGCCAAGCTCAATTCTTTCTGTTATGCCCGTAAACTAAGAAAATCTAAGATGACCAACATGTGCGTCGTGAAAATTTATTAAACGGCATATCTCCTTGAATACATGTCACAAAACTTGAATAAAATGTTGTATTATATGTTTTCGTACAACCGGAAGTCATTGCTGATGCAGAAATATGACAATTTATCATATATTATAACTTCAAGACATGCGTTCAGAATATCTATATTAACAAGTCCATATGTGATCAATTTGATGATCAGTAGACACTAAATGTGTGTCACTAGGCAGCTATATGTGTGAACATCAAAGATTGTGTCCATACGATTCACGCATAACAAGAAGTACCATATCGTAGTCACTTAAGAACATACATTTTGTAATATTATTTTCTATATGTTTTCATAAACACAAATAATCGGGCAATCGACAGAAATGCATTGCAATCATAATTATATAAGAATGCATGCGAAATAGCTGCAGTTTATGAACAAAACCCAGAAATTGTCCGATCCCCTAAGCAAATATCATTATATGAACATTCTTATTATTTCCCCAGATATAAGGCTTCCAATACCAAACTGCACCGAAAACCAACATAGATACGCCATCAAGAAACGCCACAATCAAGCAAACCAAAACAATATATTATTATGACAAATAAATCTGTGTTTCTCTCCTTGCAGATGACTGATTAGAACCACCATGCCAGCGAAGAAGCGATGTAAGATTGTACAAGATGACAGTCTGCAACCATATACGTCGACAGCCGGCCATCACCATATGGATTGGAGCCGTTGTGCCCTGTGCCATGTACATTCATCAGAAGTGCTCCACTGCCCAGCAAGATCGAAGAGGACAAATGGTGGGGTTGGGTAAGACCGCGTGGGTGACATTTTAACAAAGTTCCGAGACTTAGGCGAACAGCCAATTTCTGTGGGCATAGCTCTGTCAGATGATGGCGATGGAATCTCTCAGACACGTGCCAAACATCGTGCAGAGAGGCACTCTCTGTTGCACCTTCGTCACAGAAGAAACATGTGTCACCTTTTGATGTTACATCTTCGCATGCAACATGGCGCCGCGTGTAAGGGCGATCTCGGGTGTCACCTTCACATGGAGGTATTGTTCGCGACTCTAGTCGTGCCAGTCGACTTGAAGAGCATTTCAAACGGCAAGATGTGTGCCACTGGGCACTATATTTGGCAAGTGTCTGAGAGATTTCATCGCCATTATCTAACAGAGCTATGTCCAGAGAAATGGGCTGTCGGCCTGAGTCTCGGAACTTTGTTAAAATGTCACCCATGCGGTCATACCGAGCCCCATCATCTGTCCTCTTCGACCTTGCTGGGTAGTGGAACACTTCTGATGAATGTACTTGACACAGGGCACAACGGCTCCAATCCATATGGTGATGGTCGACTGTCGACGTAGATGGTTGCAGCCTGTCATCTTGTACAATCTTACATCGCTTCTTCGCTGGCATGGTGGTTCAAATCAGTCATCTGCAAGAAATACAAATTTATTTGTCATAATATGTTGGTTTGGTTTGCTTGATCGTGGCGTTTCTTGATGGCGTATCCATGTTGGTTTTCGGTGCAGTTTGGTATTGGAAGCCTTATGTCTGGGGAAATAATAAGAATGATATGATGAATGATATTTGCTTGAAGGATCGGACAAATTTTAGGTTTTGTTCATAAACTGCAGCTATTTCGCATGCATTCGTATATAATTATGATTGCAATGCATTTCTGTCGATTGCCCGATGTTTTGTGTTCATGAAAACATATAGAAAATAATATTGCATTCAGATATGTATGTTCTTAAGTGACTACGATATGGAACTTCTTGTTATGCGTGAATCGTATGGACACAATCTTTGATGTTCACACATATAGCTGATATTGCACAAAATCGTAATGACACTGTATCTTAAATTGTTTAGTGTCTACCGATCATTAAATTGATCACATATGGACTAGTTAATACAGATATTCTGACGCATGTCCTGAAGTTATAAAATATGATAAATTGTCATATTTCTGCATCAGTAATGGCTTCCTTGTGTACGAAAACATATAAAACAACATTTTATCATGTTTTTGTGACATGTATTCAGGGAGATATGCTGTTTAATAGATTTTCACGACGCACATGGTGGCCATCTTGGATTGTTTCAGTTTACGGGCATAACAGAAAAAAAAATTAGCTTGGCCCTATATCTGGAATCATTAAGTACATTCTGATCATCAACTGTGCCAATTTTGGTGCTTTTACCACAATTATTTCACATATCTGCTTCACTATGGTGGCCATCTTGGATTTTTGCCATTTCCGGGCATCCACGGAGAAAATTTTGCTTGGCCCTATATCTAAAATCGTTTACTATATAATAAACTTCAAATGTGCCAATTTTGGTGCTTTTACCACCAAACCCACAATCCTCCTGTACTTTGCCACATATCCGCCCCACTATCAGTGGATAGCCTCTCAGCAATCTCTGCTTCGGTATCAGTCGATGGACTCTCACCAGTCTCTGTATCGGGTTCTTGTGCCTCGGAGTCTTCAATTCCATGAATATTTTTCTCGTGTCGCATCATATCGTATCGTTCGCACTTAGAGCAAGTATAAGCCATGTTGACGGTTGAACATCGACTGTGCGTGTTTTGGGAATACGCTTGCATTTATAGACTGTAACGCCCATCAACGCTTAGCTTAACGCTTCAACGCCCTGGTGAACTAGCTCAGAAGTTCTGATTTTCATGGAATTTCCACCAATTACATCGAAATGCAGTGACGCCGTCAACGCCCGTCTCAACGCCTTAACGCCATATCTTTACGCCTTAACGCCAGTCTCAGCGCCTTTACGAGCGATAAAGAGGATTTTGAGGACGATTGACCTTTGACCTATGCAGACACCAATACCTGGTGCACTCGCATCCTGTTGATGGTGTACCCTACTGGCTATTGGGTACAGGGTGCACCAGCGATGGCTCGGATGCTCTATACTTGAAACTGGTTGCAATGTAAATACATTGTAATATGAAAGTCCCAAGTAAAAATGTAGTAAATTAATAATTGACAATCTTTGACCTTGACCTCTGCTGACCTAATTACCTCGAAATGTAGCTTAACTAATCCCTAAATAGACTTAAGGATGTCCGCTGGTGGTTTTTCACTTTGGCAGCCATTTTGCCTTTTTTTTCTATTGGGTTATCTCCCTTCCCTAGGTTAAGAGATGGGGATTTCCTTTAAAAGCCTTCTAGCCGAGAATTTTGCACACCAACATCCATCCAATTTGCTAAATTTTGATAGACATTGGATTATCTGCAAACAGTTAGAATATAAGAAAAAGTTAAATACTATTTATATGAATTTTTCATGAATATGCTTCAAAACTAGGGCTATTCCCTATGCTTTCTGGGTTATCAAATTGAGCATGGGTCAGTCCACTTAACGTTGCCTACAGCTAAAAAATGCACACCAACCTATATTTTTTTCTTTGTTTTTCCTCATATTACACAATTATGAATACAACAACACACATTATTCAAAAAGTTAATTACTTTGATTTACCACCAGCGGACATCCTTAAGACATGACCATTAGCATTTCGAGTAGTTATTTGTCAAAACATGCAAATAATTTCAAGCTGTTCAGCTTCATACAATTTTGCCTTTTTTTTGAAAATGCGTCAAAAACAGTTCTGTACCACAGTCTCCATAATAATAAACTCCACTTGTTTAGACTTATTATAGACTTGGGTACTTCTTGGCTTCCATTTGAAACCATTTAGGTTAAGAAAGTCCCATTGGTATGGTATCTGCAGCGAGTTTTCCTACAGGTGGTCACGTTTTAGACAGGGGTCAGATTTCGTGACCTTTTGACCTCTGGTGACCTACATAATTGGCATATTAGCATATAAGAGATAGTAACATATAGAGGATCAGATTACCAACATTTCGAGTGGCACAATGTCACTATATCACCATCACTTGCAAAGTTATTCAACTTTATATTTCCCCTACCCTAAAATCTAGTCTCTCAGATTGGACTCCGGTGTCCATCTATAACAGGTGATTACTACCTTTAAGATGTGAGTCCCGGATTGCTTTCAACGTTTTTTTTCATCTATGGATATAGGACTTCCAAAAATACATAACGAGAATTTGCCACCCCAGGGAATTTGGGAACACGCTTGCATTTATAGAGAGTAACGCCCATCAACGCTTAGCTTAACGCTTCAACGCCCTGGTGAACTAGCTAAGAAGCTCTGATTTTCATGGAATTGCCACCAATACATCGAAATGCACTGACGCCGTCAACGCGCGTCGTTACGCCGTAACCCCCGTCTCAACGCCTTAACGCCCTATCTTTACGCCTTAACGCCCATCTCAGCGCCTTAACGAGCGATAAAGGGGTTTTGGAGGATGATTGACCTCTGACCCTGCGGACATCCATACCAGATGCACTCGCATCCTGGTGTACCCCATGCCCTACGGGTATAGGGTACAGGGTGCACCAGCGATGGCTCGGATGATCTATACTTGAAACTGGTTGCAATGTAAATACATTGTAATATGAAAGTCCCAGGTAAAAATGTAGAAAATTAATAATTGACAATCTTTGACCTTGACCTTTGGTGACCTAATTACCTCGAAATGTAGATTACCTAAACACTGAATAGACCTAAGACATGGCCATTAGCATTTAGAGTAGTTATTTCTCAAAATATGCAACAAATTTTAAGCTGTCCAACTTCATACAATTTCACCTGTTTATAGCGCAATAAAAATACCATTTTTGAAAATACGTTAAAAACAGTTCTGTGCCACAGTCTAAATAATACTAAACTCCACTTGTATCGACTTATTATAGACTTCTTGGCTTCCATTTGAACCCATTTACGTTAAGAAAATCCCATTGGTATGGTATCTGCAGCGAGTTTTCCTACAGGTGGTCACGTTTTAGTGAGGGTTCAGATTTCGTGACCTATTGACCTCTGGTGACCTACATAATTGACATATTATCATATAACAGATACCACAATATAGAGGACCAGATTACCAACATTTCGAGTGGCCAAATGTCACTATATCACC
The DNA here is from genome assembly GCA_036873755.1 of Hanleya hanleyi. NCBI lineage: Eukaryota > Metazoa > Mollusca > Polyplacophora > Lepidopleurida > Hanleyidae > Hanleya > Hanleya hanleyi. Next base: position 13,657 of record JAVTVY010053104.1, on the reverse strand, counting down.
ATTTCTTGCAAAGTTATTTAACTTTATATTTCCCCTACCCCTAAATCTAGTCCCTCAGATTGGACTCGGGTGTCCATCTTCAAGAGGTGATTACTACCATTAAGCTGTGAGTCCCGGATTGCTTTCAAAGTTTTTTATCATCTATGGATATAGGGCTTCCAAAAAAATATGAGAATTTGCCACCCCAGGTGGTACCGATATCTGGTCTGGCTCATGGACTATAACGATGAATGACAGATCTGATTTCTCTTCTGGGCGGAAATTTTGGCGGCCATTTTAATTTATGTAAAATCGTTAATGATGTTTATCTCTGATACCATTTAAGTGTTCTATGCGAAACTTGGTTTACATCATCGATGTATGAAGAGACTTGCATTAATAAATAACCACATCAGTTCCTCTGAGTGGCGGGAAGGATGGGCGGCCATCTTTAATTTATGGAAAATCTTTAATGATCTCTATCTCTGATACTGTTCAAATGCTCAATGTAAAATTTGGGATACATTATCGATGCATCAAGATAAATGAATACCGGTTTCTCCTATTGCATGGAAACCTTAGGGACCATTTCTAATTGCAAAATTTTTGATAATCTGTGTATTTGTCACTTGACTGCTTGATGTTCCTCACATCTTGGTTCAAGCCCAGAGCCGAGGGGCTTTCAGATGCGCAGCTTCGTATTGTATTGGTAAGTGGGTACCTTGTCTATAGATCTTGCTTGGAATTGTTTTTTCGTGCCAATCCACCTCTGGGTGGCGCCACCTGAGGGCCAAGTTAAACTTGCATCTCCAGACAAAACTTTTTGAAAACCCTAAGGATTCTTTCCAAATTTGGTGTGTAGGTACCTTGCCTCAAGATCTGGCTTGAGAATATTTTTCGTGTCGATTCGTGTACAGGGGGAAAGCTAAGTAAAGTGTTTCGAGACAATAACATTTGAAACCCTTGACTGATTCATTTCAAATTTGGTGTGTAGGTACTTCACCTCAATTTCTCTTTTGGCATTGTTTTTCCTGCTGATCCATATATAGGTGGCGCCACCTGGGGGCAAATTTTAAATTATATTTCCGGACAATAACTTTTTAAAACTTTAATGATTTTTTTCCAAGTTTGGTATATGAATACATGTACCTTACCTGGAGATTTCGCTTGGGATTGTTTATCTTGTCGATCTGATCATAGGTGGCGCCAACGGTAGGCCAAGTTAACAGTTTCTATTTCCAATGTCAAAGAATTGACTGTATCTAGTTTCTTCAATATTTGGCATATATGCATTCCTTGTGACAAGATGTTGATTGGTATTATGTTTCAGAAATATCTTCCTGAAGGTGGCGCCACTAGGGTTCTTTCTCTTTTTTGTGCTGCAAGCGATAGCCTTGAAATGCTTTGAAATGTTGCTCGAAATTTGGTTTCCGGGCAATAACTTGAGAACTGCTCATCGAATTCTTCCCAAATTAGGCATGCATATACATTGTACCTTGCCCTGAGATGTTGCTTGGGATTGCGTTATCCATTTCTGCTTAGAAGGTGATGCCAATAACTTGTGAACTGCATGCATTCTTCTCAAATTTAGCATGCATGTACCATGCCAGGAGATGTTGCATGGGATTGCCTTTCACTGACTTGCACTTACAGATGGCGCCACCTGGTGGCAAAATCCCAAATTTGTCTCCGGGTAATGCCATGACATAAGATGTCCCTTGAGATTGCGTTTCGCCCACTTGCGCCTCGTGTCAAAATCTAAATTTGATTTCACTCATCGGATTCTTCTCCAATTCGGTATGCAGATACCAAGCCATGATATGTCCCCTGGGATTGTATTTCGCCTGCTTCTGCATACTGGTGGCAACACACGGTGGACAAATCTGAAAATTGTTTCTGGCAATAATTTGACAACTGCTCTGACATTCTTCTCAAATTTGGTATTTATATGCCATAAGATGTCGCTTGGGATTGTGTTTCGCCCACTTCGCCCTACAAATCTTAATTTGATTTCCGGACAGTAACTGGAAGATCCCTCTTCAGATTCTTCCCAAAGTTCGTATGCTGATACATGTACCTAGACCGTATAACTCGCTGTTAAATCAGGATATTAACAGACAGTGTCAGCATACTGTTCCAGCTGTATCCCCTTCAGTGATTGATCATTCGACACCGCCATTCTAAACTAATACTAGCATTGTCATTGGATCACTATTTATAGGAGCCACCCCAATCTTCATACACAACCACGTGACTGTCTCAGTTCACTGATGACATAGCACGGCCTCGTTTTCGATTTCAAAATATGCCGTCTAACTGGGAAAATGTTGCTGTTGCTGCATCAGCTGGTCATTGGCCTTCCGTAGAAGGGTCCAATACTATAGCCTAATACATGTACCATGCCAGGAGATGATGCTTGGGATTGCGTTTCGCCCATTTGCACCTACAGGTGGCGACACCTGGTGGAAAATTTAAAATTTGGTTTCCGGGCAATAGCTTGAGGATGCCTTCAGCTTCTCGTCAAATTAGGTTTGCAGATAATGCCTTGATATGTGACTTGGGGTTGATTCTCGGTTACATAATTTCCATGCTTCGCTGCATGGAAACTCTATATTACAGAAGCAATCAACTTTCAGTCAACCGTTCTGAGTTGATCTTAAAACTTGGGAAGGCAGAAAGACCCTTCCGCATCCAATGCCTATGAAGCTGCAGTTGCCTCCCTCATGTATATCCCCTGAGACCGACAATGATAAAAAATATTGCTGCCATTTCGGCGGGGGGTCTAGCATCCGCTGGCTGCTTGTTTTAGTAAATACTCATGAGTTAACCGCGTATGATCGATTCTACGTCGCCTGATTATGGTTTGATCGAAAAGTTTCTGACGTTCAGATGAGTATAGCTTTAAGTTTTTTTTAACTCATGAAGATTGTTAGTATCCATAGCATTCCATAAAGATTGGAACAGCTTTCTCACAAAAGTACAGATAAAGGGTCTGCTGTGATCTGTATTGTTCTCTCAGTAGACCATATTCTTGAGTATACACGTACTGGCTCGTGTTTGCTTTTTTATATTTCGTTAGTGTAAAATCTACTTCTGGTTTAGCTAACTGCCATGATGGAATTGGTAAGAGCTTGTTAGGTAAAATTTGATCAAGCTTGATACCAGCTGCTACAATGTGTGGTTTCACACTAATTCCAAGAGGTGGAATAATGGAGAGTTTCCTCAAATAGAAATCCATGAACTGAGGGTTGAAAACACAGTAATATGCAGGATTCGAGTGACCGCAATTTTGTAATATATTGCAGTGATAGATTAATTCTTCGAAGTTCTGAGGGAAATTCATCTGCGACATGTAAGCTTTCGTCAGGGGATGTTCTGAACGCTCCAGTTCAAAGTCTTAGTCCTTGATGCAGAATAGGATCCGGTTTTGCCAAGTCTGACTTGCTTGCACCGTTGCAACCAATAGAGCCATATTCAAGTTTGGAACGAACGAGGGATCGATATAAATGGAGAAGTGTTTGCTGGTCTCCTTCCCACTTATGGTTGGCAACTACCTTAAACAAATCAAGAGCTTTCGTGCACTTAAGATGTCAAGCAATTTATATGCGATAAGATCGTTAATCGGTGGTCAAACAATAGTCCTAAGAATTTGACCTTTTTTACTACTTTGATATCATAATCACCTAATGTAAGTACTGGATCTTAGGTGTTATTCAGTGCTGGTGCCCCATTGCATCCCCGGTGGCATGATCTGTCTGTAGTTCCCTGGCTAGTGGAGAATGGTTGCACATAACCTGTTTGAACTGCCACTCTCATCTGCACTGTCTATCCCAAATAACGTCTCGGGCAGACAGACAAACATCAATATTTTCCTCCGCTTCCTCAGACTGGGTTTTCTTTCTGCCTTGCCTACCAGATTAATCACCTTATCCCCTTCTAAGGCATTGCCTGCCAAAATGTTACTTTCATTGGGAACAATCTTAACATTCCCTGCCTCAGCTTGGTATAAGTCAACAGGAATATAATTGCATCTACTCTGAATCAGCGCTCTAGCGTTCACACAACCATCATTGGAGAGGGGAATCGGGTAATACCAGAGACTGTGAAGCTCCAGTTTAAATTTATACCCATTTGGACTTTAATGCTAGGATTGTTTTACGAAATAAGGTCTTTCGATTAAGAGCGGATAATTTTCGGATTGACGCCAGATGGATATTGAATGCCGGATCAGGCCCTAGTACCTTATACCATAGATCAGACCCTCTGTAAAGAAACTATTATAACCCTCTGGCCAATCCAGTTTTCGTTTATTGGTATAAGGGAGCGCAATAAACGCGACAGGTTTATTTCCCCCTATTTTTCATTGCAGAGATTCCGGCAAATGACCTTGAAGTGGCATTTTCTTTTACCACAGTGATGAAAGATACTTTTCATAGCAGACCCGAAGCGTACAGCCTGACTTTTCAAAATGACCAGGGCTAGCGTGTTGATCAGCACATTCCAAACCTTCCCATTTCTTTCAATAGTTACCACAATGGAACTTGCTTTCGTTTTCTGTGCTTGTTAAGGCGTCACGTCCAATTAATCGAGGCACTTTCTCGATATCTTCGAGATGGATCGAGACATTTCTCTTTTGAAACCGGGAGGCCGGAACCGGGACCCCTGACTATGTCTCCCGGTTTGTTCTTCGTTCTATGCCGATCGAAACGTCCCGGTTTTCGAGATGGTTACGAAATTGATAGGTAATCTCGAAGTGGGCCCCGGTTTCAATATGTCCGTGTTTTGTTGCTTTTAATTCGGCCTATCTTAAATTCTCAATCGATTAGTATGTTGCGCTGGTGCCATATTTTTGGGGCGCTCGCCGCGGCGAAAATATAATTCAGAAAACGGATATTTAAAAGATGTTTTCAATCTTATTCATCGCTTAATCGATATATCTATGTCCTAATATTTCGTGAATCCAATTGAACGAAAACTTTCATTTATCTATATACACATTATGGATATATAATTTAATGAACTCTCATATCGATAATTTATTGTTTATCTGACTAGAATCCGTCGCTGAATAAATGACACATCAATTGACATGATTTGAATTATAATGGTATGGAAACATGCGTTAATTATTGTTCTATAATTTATTTTTATCAAACATAGATCGTTTCAACCGAAAAATGAAAGCAATGTTAAAAGTTTGACCGGTGTATTACCTCGGTGTGTAATTTGTTTTATAATTTAGTAGTATTCACTGCAGTTCAAATAAGGAGATTATATCAACAACGTTTATTTCCTGCATTAGCTTGCCCGGAAGTGGTTAGTGGAAATAATGGCAATCGGAACTAGAGGTCTGTGGAAACCCGTCGGCTTGAAACAACAGCGAAGGGAGAGGGGATTTACTTCTTTGAAAGAAAAAAAAACTGAAACAGCACTGTCGGTAGGAGCTTGTTGACTGAACTGTTGACCGCTTATATCTTAGCCTAGAAATTAGCCTAGTTTTATGTACACTACGATTTATCCTTTTAATTTCGTTCTAATATTATTATATGAATTAGGTCTTTGGATTATGGACGCGGAAATTCTTTAATGGACGACGGCTGAAAATCTAATTACGGACTAGACACTTGTACTTGATAATATACTCACATACTATTATTTATTGCTGATTCATGTGCCTAGAAAATTAACCAAATAATGGAAGTAATTACCGCCCAATTCAGAAGGCAATCACGCTTCATACCTATGGTTACATACTTTTTGCTATAAGCGATATCGTGTTTTGTTTGTCCAAAAACTTCAATCGAGTGTTTATGTTTATATTCTCCGGTTTTTAGTGAATTACTAGACACTCCTGTGATATTCGTAGTCTCTTCATTTCTGAATACGGAGAAAATCTCTGACGATAAAGATATCCCATTCTGATTCCTTTTCAAAAGAACATATGGAATTTTATTCTAGACTTAATTTATATTTTTATAATTTATTTCAGTTCGCAGTTCTAGCACGATCTAATAAAGTGATTCAAATTCTGAAAAAAAACAGGTTCAAAATGGATGAATAATAATGATCCAAGTCATACATTTTCAATTGGCGATGTTCTTCCTTTCCATTCATAATGTTTAGGGAAATTGCGCTGTCTGAGCAACTATATGCGGCTAAATATCTCCGGACGGAATAACAAAATAATATTAAATGATTAATAATAAGTTTATTACATTTAAATGCATATGTATTCGCCGAGATTAATCTGCCAAAGAGTATATACATTTACCGAGCCTACGCCTTGCGAATGAATCAAACTTTTATTTGATGGCATGTCGATTCCATTCTCGAAGCAAGTCGATTTATTTCGAGGGGGTTCGAGATGGACTTTTACTTCGAGAGAAAACCGGGAGCAAACCGTGACAACAATCGATAGAGATAAACCGGGACCCTTCGAGAAGAGATTTGTTTTGGTTTTACTCGTTTATCGAGAAACCATCTCGATCGACTGGACGTCGCACCTAAGTCGCAATCGATCGAGACGGTTTCTCGATAAACGAGTAAAACGATAAATATCTCGTCTCGAAGGGTCCCGGTTTGTCTCTATCGATTGTTGTCACGGTTTGCTCCCGGTTTTCTCTCGAAGTAAAAGTCCATCTCGAACCCCCTCGAAATAAATCGACTTGCTTCGAGAATGGAATCGAGATTCCTTCAAATGAAGGTTTGAACCATTCGGAAGGCGTATGCTCGCTCTATATGTACTTCTCTGTGGCACCGAGACTAATTTCGTCGAGTACATACATGTATGCATTAAGCCATGGAAAATGAAGTAAAGTAAACATGATTCTATTAACATTATTTTGCTATTCCGTCTAGAGATCTGTAATCGCATACTTGCTCTGACAGAGCAATTTTTATGCATGGAAAGGAATTAAACATCACCAATTGAATTACATAATTTGGCTCATTATTATTCAGTGTATATTATTTCGAAACTCTTTTAGAATTCAAATCACTTGATGAGATATGTCCAGGAACTGCGAATTGAAATAAATTCTCCAAGTCTGGAATAAAATTCCATATTTTTTTTCTGAAGGTATATCAGATCGGGAGATTTTCGTTGATATTAATTATTTGATAGGATCATGACTTGAAAAATTATTGTACCTCGTTTCTTCAATGATTTCCCCGGTTTTCAGAGATACAGCAGCTTTAAAGACCGGCTGGTAATGCTTGGCCACCGGATAATATGAACAAACGCGCGATCGAAGTGTTTGAGAATTTCATATCAGCTTTTCACACTGGCAACACGTGGTGTTGTTGTAAAGTGTACATGCACGTTGATTTAAAGCCTGACTGGGCGTTAATTATACTTTCATTAGTTAGTTAATTTGCTAGACACATGAAACTAGCAATAAATAATAGAACGGAAATATCTTATTAATCCCCGCTAAAAGTATTTTTTCCTAGTTTTTCCTTCAAAGTAATTAATCCCTCTCTATATTCGCTGTTGTTTCAAGCCGATGGTTTCCGTGGACCGACAGTGGTGTGAATTATCAACACCTCTAGTTCCGATTGTCATTGTCATTATTAACCTCTACCAGGCAAGCTTCTTTCTTTCCATTGGTTTCATGAAACATCATATAATGGATACATCGATTAAACATTTAATAACATGAAACAAATAAATTAGTTGTCGGGATTCTATTTTAGGCTGCTATATGCTTATACGACGATCGCCCCCAAACTATGATACCCGCACAATAATCTGATCGCCTGAGAAGCCAAGAAACGGTCAATTTAAGTGCAACAAATCGCGTACATATATAAACCGGGACCCCCTTCGAGATTACCGATCAATTTTGCATCCATCTCGAAAACCGGGACGTTTCGATCGACATAGAACCGGGAGAAAACCGGGAGACATCGCCAGGGGTCCCGGTTCTCCCTCCCGGTTTCAGCTGAGTTCAGCTGAGTTCCATCTCGAAGGCATCGAGAAAGTGCCTCGATTAATTGGACGTGACCCCTAACATTGAGTGGTGGGAAATGATGACGGCATACTGACAAGAAGTCGCATGGCCTCACATACTGACTGCATACTTGTAAACTCGTGAAAATATCCTAAAGTGACCACTGGACTCAAGGGAATGATATATGGCAAACGCGTGTAAACCTGGTCATGTAAAGTAGATGAACCTCATAAGAGAAACATGTGCGATTCTACAGCTACTTACATCAACTTTTTAGGTTCATATTAGATGTTGCGAAAGAGGATCATGATCATGCATGTAAGCTTGCTTATGATTAACATGCGGTGTAACGTTGCCTGTGTGCCTTACTTTCACCAATGCCAGTCTTAATTTCCAGGGAATATTATTCGTGAATTCTTCCAGCAGAATATCGTCTATGAGCGGGAGATAATCTGTAAATCCGTGCCGTTACTGTTTTGGGGTGCTCCTGTGGTTACTTTGACGAGTGGGAATAAAATTGAACGGGGTGTGCTCGCCTTATCATTGAAGTGTCTCTAAGGTGTCATGTTGTGTTGCTCGTGGTTTTATTGGGGGTAACAATGAGGTACTTCTTCAGTGTGCCTCAATAACGTTAATGAATTACGTCAAGTGCACATCAAAGATACCTCGTTAAGATGTACACCTCAGTGACATCTACCTTTGTTTTTATTGATTAGGACATAATTGGATGATTTTGATATGGTATGGAGGTTCTCATGAGGTGCGGTTATACACATTACAAGCGTAAGCGAAACGATAGCTACTTCTGGCCAGGCGTTTGTTAAATCCACGTTCTTGTCTCGTGGTCTATGCAGACGTTTTCCAACAAAATGACACAATATTTATAATATTCGCCAAGCAACTGTAATAATGCAATAACCAGGCAATACAACAAATTACCCTTTAACGTTAAGCATTGATGTATTTGTCAAAGGTATACCAAAACACAAAACACAATAGAGGCATGAAAAAATAAAAACTGCCAACAATAATATGTCCCTGGTGCGCATTTTTACTTTACTATAAGCTTTGACAAAGAGCTGTGTCCTTCAACTGCATAACGAATCACACAGATGGAATTCCTGCCCATGTTTACGTTATCCTTGATACCACTGGCTCCATATACCACTACAACACGAGAAACGATGGTAAAATATCTTATAAGCACCACTATTTGAATACACTGTGTAAGTTTGATCGCAGGATGATAAATTGTGAACGGCAAATCCCCGAAAATATCGCTATGGTTACCCCAAGCAAAGGGTTTGAAGCACGTGAATAACCATGTGACATTTCTCAAAAATCAGGAAAGATAGATACTCGAGGTGCTCTTGTGGTGTCTCTAAAATTTTTAACAAAATTAACGAGGTGCTCCTGGGGGTATATCTGGATTTCAGCACAAAGTCGGCAAAGTGTTCTTAAGATGTGAATTTGGCAAAGTTTACGCGGAAACGTTGGGGTGTACCTATTCTACATGCAGATATGAGGTATACACCTCGGCGACCTCGGTTGACGAGTCACACCTCACAGTCGTAAGAGTAATGGTATGTACCACCCAACACTCAAAATGCTTGCCCTGCTTGTCTCTTCTCGCTTGGCCTGATTGCATCTTCGCGTTTCTAAGAACGGGAATTGTGCTGCATGCCCCAACTCCGAGGCTGTCAAAATAGTTGCTTTAACCACTTCGTATCACAAAATTTCTCCGAGACAATGACGAGTGATGTTCTCTTGCCTCGACATGACGTGCTGCAGAGAGGATGCGAATTATTTAACCATATCAGTATGTTATGCATTCAAATGTAGACTGAAGGTGAATATTCTCGCAATACCTGGTGCGTGAGGTCATTATTATGTTCATTTAACAATTTCTTATAGGTGAGAAAATGCGTGCAGATCCAGCAATACTGAATAATCATAATCAAAATTGCGAGAGACAGAAAAACCTAAAAATCAGTCAAGAAAAAGAACTAAACATAAGGATCGGTCAATATCTAAATAAGTCCTTACTCGTTTCGGTAAAGGGGGGTGATTACCCAAAAGACAAGATCGAGGGGAGATTGACATATGTTATCCATCAATGCAAGAAGAATTTCTGAACAAAACTAGAACAAATAAGTACCGAAAATAAAGAGAGTGGCCATGGAGAGAGCAACGGCGAATGTAAAATAAATTTCTGAGATCAGAAAACTACTTCAGCGAGAATGAGAGATCTCCGATACAACTCGCCTCGTTATATCGAGGGTATATCATTCTTTGTTTTGGAAAAGGACTAAGCGTGGGATAGACTATCGCAAGAATATCAGTGCGGGCTATTCAAGAGTGATTTTGTATGCGTATATACGTCCAATTTCCGAAGACGAACGATGACATGGATAATTAAATTCTAGTTTTGACTCCCATGGTTTGTCAAATAATATGTAAAAATTAACTCTACCTTGCCTGGGGAGGGGGGGCGGGCACATAAAGAAAGTGCACTTAGTCGGCTTGTACTTTGACCATTTATACCAACTCACACAACTGACTAATTTTCCATCAGATATGTTAACAGAGCTATCGTTAATTCTGCTGTATTTGTATATAATTCCACCCGTTCCTGTGATCGCTGTGTCAACACGAACAATCTCAATAAATGCGCAGCAGAGATAGAGAACATCACAGGAAACTCAAATGATCAATGAGATGTATTAAGGTAGATTATCGGCCTGTGGGTGACCTCTTTTCAGTTACGACGGCATAGCCACCACCACCACCATGGCTTGTTATCGCCTAATTCAGAGCAGTGTACAATTTCAAATGGTCTATAATTAATCTATGCAAATTCATGGGAATGAAGAGCGACTTTTCCTCGGAAGAAGTAACGGTGGTAACCATTTTGAATTTTTGTTGGAACTCTTCACTTCTGGTTACAGGCGAAAATTATGCATACAGCTGTTTTAAAAGATGCTTTTTCATTTACGGTCGGGACACAATCTCTCTGACCTTATCCTCGCAAGTCTATTATCTGCCTAGATGTATGCCTGCCCTGTTTTGGCAGCAAAATAGCTTTCAGACCGAAAATGCCTTGACAACCAACTTCGCGAATGAGATATTTAGATGCATCATGAAATACTGAACAGGACAAGTATTTCATTCGACCTCGTCCTCTCGAGTCAGGGTGCTTTTCCGTTTTTTATGTATGCCTTTGGACACATTGAACATCTTCAGATGGACCTCACATTGGCAATCAGCATGCATGGATAAAATATCTATATATCACGGGAAACTATAACTTGAGATCTACTTGCCCTGATATTCACAAGCTAGGAATTTGATTCCTAGAATTTTATTATGCATTCGTGGTATATGGAGTCTTTTCAGGTCGACGTTACCTTGGTATCGATTCATTCAGAGGGAATAATTCCATACTGTCCTCAAATATTTCATATTTTAATTCGTTCTCTCGAGCCACAGCTCCGATTTCCTAGCATGTGAGCCCAGACTTTTTGAGAGCTTCCAGGGAGCTCATTTGAAATATCATCCAATCGGAAACTCAGATTCACCAAAGCAACTGGACTATCAAATTGAATACATGTAGTCACCACTGCAACAGGAAATAGCGGTGGCCCATTTCAGAAATGTAGAGTGCTGAGTATTTGGAAGTTGGGCAAATGACATAACGTGTGAATGTCATATAATTAAATCCGTTCAATGTATTGGAATCGAACGATGTGATTAAATATATGTAATCAACAAATATATTCCAAGGATGTCTGATCCATATCAGCTTGAATATTCCATATCACAGACTCATAGTATGCTACAAAGGGTGAAGCTCATTGATGGTTCAGAAATCAGCAGGCGAGACGAAGTGAAATCAGTAGATTCACATATGCTTCATGTCATTATTGTGTATACTCTATGTACTAGGTAAAGGTTTAGGTGATCTCGCTATAAATAATATTACTAATCTCATTCGTTCAAAACTGTACGCATGTGTGCAAGTGATATTATTTATAGCAGGAATGTGTATACGGTCCGGATGCGGCGTGTAGTAAGGGAACGCTGGAGACACTGGTGGGGGACAGCGATTTTTGTTGCATAGATTTTCTGAGTTTTCGAGGTTTTCGTTATTTTTCGAGTATATCCTACAAACATTTCCTTGTTTAACACATAATTTCTTTAGATTTCTGTCATTCCTATAACCTTGTTGTAAATATCTATCTTTTTTTTCACCGAAAAACAAACAAAACTGTTGTAAACGTTTACACGGCGGAGTAAACCTTTAAAGCGCGGCGTAAACCTCTAAACGGTGGTGGAAATCTGTCAACCACGGTGGAAAGTTTTTCTTTGTCGTGGAAAGTTTTACTCCGCGTTGTAAAGGTTTACTTCGCGGTTGAAATGGTGTGCCTTTACACCGGCATTGAAAGCTTTCCGTCGCGGTTTGAAGGTTCACTCCGCGGTTTAAAGGTTCCCACCGCGGTGTAACTGTTTCAAATAATACCTTAATACCTTAATGTACAAATATTTAATTTAAATATATCACAGGGGATCCTATTAGCATGAAAGTACATGAGTTCGACAAAATCAAATTATTAAATTTCAGATGAAATGAGGCGAACTCATAGCACAATGATATGAATGGTCTGCCGAATGATGAATCTCTCGGAGATCATTTGAATTAAAAATATCTAACATGTACGTTTCATTGACATCACTCATATGTGCAAACTTTTCGCTAATTGTATCGGCTACAAAACTGTAAGATTTATCTCATTCAGTAATTTTTAAATCAATTGAATTCTGCAAATGCAAACCATTACCTGACAGTATCTGTGAATATCGCTCTTTATTCCATCTGAAAAATATTGTGTTCAAGTATGTCTGAAGGTGTTATAAGCGCAAAAGAGACTCCTGCTTGTGAGAATGTTGATCTATCCCGTTATTACATTCAGGAAAATGACTAAAGACAACGTTAGTATGAAAGGTATCTAGCTTTTCCGGATAGTGCATGGCAATGTTTTATTCACGGAGTTGGTTGTCAAGGTGCGTCACCTTGAAGTTGTTTCAAGTGTCAAAACTCATAGAAGAAAGGGGTTCTGGTTTGGGAAGATGAGATCGGATGGAATAAATTTACTGCTCAATAGTTGCTTATAAATATAATTATCTCATTGGTGGAAAAGAGTATCAACGTAATGAAAATCCGATGAGATCAGGATGCCATATATGGCGGGGCATCACATCCCAGCGGATCAAGGCCCTGACTTGCGAGAGTTGGGTTAGAGAGGTTACGTTCCATTCTTGAATAAAAGGGCCCCATTCAAAATACATATGTGTAAAAGATCAGGCACAATTTCACCCTATAACTGCCCCACTATTATAAAGCATTACGCCAGAAATTATCTCGTTCTACCAAACAACAGCTTTCAATGATTCATTCGCACATTATTGAAAGAATAAAGAAGATTACAAGAGTCTGGTCCTTCATTAATTATTCAGCGGTCGTCCATTAAGACTTCTCCGCGTCCATAATCCAAAGACCTATTCCATATTCCTTATAACAACAATTAGACCAAATACAAAAATCGTACACATAAATATAGGCTGTTTCTAACAAGAGAGAAGCGGTCAACAGTTTTCAGTGATGCCGACAAGACATTACGATGTTCCAAAAATATCAAATCCTATCGCTAAATCTTAATCCGTATGAT
>JAVTVY010053103.1:0-27361 GCA_036873755.1 Hanleya hanleyi | reverse complement strand
TCCCCTCCTGCGCACTATTTTAAAATCTTGCGCACTACACAGCCAGAAAATGGTGTTGACCCAATCCAACACTGAAAAATGGTGTCGAGACCAGTTCAACACCAAAAAACGGTGTTGAAAGAATGGTGTTGAAAATCTAACACTGAAAAATGGTGTCGAGACCAGTTCAACACAAAAAAAAACAGTGTTAAGAAAAGGGGGCGATTTTCACCGTTAATTCGGATTTCCGCCCCCTTTGAGGTAGGTAATCGTTTGCAATCGATAAAATATTATTAATAATGTAACATTTAACAGCTCAAAGAATCAATTGTGTGATAAAGACTCCAGAAAAGAGTAATAAACAGCTATAAATACAACAGTGGCTTAACTCAGCTGCCAAACTTCTGGGGTGACGCCGTTATTGTCGGCATATAGCACATACCAGTACGTGAGTTCTATTGATATCTCCACATGTTAATCTGTATAATTAACAGCTTTATAAAAGCAGAAGAAAAAAAAATTATTAAAACAAATTATCCGTAAAGGGCTATATACTGACAATAACGCTAAAACAAGTATATATCTGCGTTATTTACTATTTCCTTATCAATAAGTCAATCATTAAGGCAATCATTCAATCTGTATAATTAACAGCCTTATGAAAACAGAAGGGGGAAAAAGTAAAACAGATTATCCGTGCTATATGCTGACAATAACGGTGTTTACAGCTGTGTTAACCCCAGGATTCCGACGGCTGGGTAAGCGCCCTGTAGCTCGCTGTCGTAGGTTTGTTTAAAGCTGAATTGGTTTGAAAAATTACTTTATACCAAGCAAGTATACAAAGAAGTTGTAATTTTCCAGTCATAATTGCCGTATACGAATAGAGTAAACTTACTTGTACGTATTTTGCCGGTTTATTGCGATGCACAGTGCGCTTTACTGCCAGCTTTTCAACTTTTCATTGGAAAAAGAAACACAAATTTGCAAATGACGGACGGATTTTACGATTCTCTGTCTAGTGCTTCCGCCGAGGTCCGCGCGCCCCGCATCTATCCTTATATAAGACAATGCCGGGCTGGCTGGCCCAGAGTATTCCAAAACCAGCATAGCTAACAGTTATAACGTCGGACAAAGGAAAGACACAAATCTCATGGCCTATAAAGCGTATGTTGATTTCCCACACCTAAGCGCTGCGTTGATCAGTTCCTTCACCTATAAAGTGAATATTAAACGAAAAGACCTATCCGGCGTTGAATGATTCTGTTCACCTATAAAGTGAATACTGAAGGAAATCACGCAGAACGGTGCATGCCCACCTACCATAAATTGGTGCAGGCTCTGACAATATGCAGATGCATTCAACTTTAATATATGGAATGAAACACCTATGCCGTACGTGCCCACCTACCATAAATTGGTGCAGGCTCTATTAATATGCAGATGTTAACTAAGTGTTAACTAACACCAGCTCAACACCAATTAACAGTGTTAACTAACACCAATAAATGGTGTTGAAGCTGGCTCAACACCATTTTTTAGTGTTGACCGACAAGTGCTGATGCTGACTCAACACCAATTAACAGTGTTAACTAACACCAATAAATGGTGTTGAACCCGGCTCAACACCATTTTTAGTGTTGACCGACGAGTGTGGATGCTGACTCAACACCGAATAACGGTGTTAACTAACACCAAATAACGGTGTTAACTAACACCAATAAATGGTGTTGGGGCAATATGGTGTAGGCCGTAACTCAACACTGTTTTTTGGTGTTGAAGTCAACACCAATTTTTAGTGTTAATTAACACCATTTTTCTGACTGTGTATTGTGAAATAGTGACGCATATATCGCCGTCTGAATTTTCCAGTCGAAAACTTCAACTCTCTACGCGCCATGTTGGTGACGTCACGGTATATGTGTGCTGGCCGTTTGCAATTGAACATGGCGCGTATAAAGTGGAAGTTGTCGACTGGTAAATTCAGACGGCGATATATTCGTTACTATTTCGCAATAGTGCGCAGGAGGGGATAGAGATTAGATGTACGGCAGTTTCAGAGGTGGGTGATTCGTAATAAAATTATCTAAAACCCTCGCTGGAGGTGACTGGGGCCGACCTATAGCGCTCATACTCGTGAGGGCCTATATATTATTTAGCTAGAATGCAGTATGCTGAAAAGAGTATAAGTGGGATACATGTACGTGGAATTTGAATATGATCTTGGGCAACTGGGCACAACACGGAAATACTTTGATTATTGAAGAAAATAGGAGGAAATTCAGTGGGAAATTACTGGTGTCTATGATGGGATTGTATGATAATGAGTGAACAGGCATGAAAAGGGGGATACTGCGATATTTGGAAAAGTCGGCGAGAGTACTGGTGACTATATATGAGAGTGGATTATATGACCGTGGCCGAATAGGTACAACGAAGAAAATGAATGGGGCTGAGAGTAAATACTGGGTGAAATTAATCATGTGCATATAGCATTGAGACAGATTACATAATACTATAATGGCACAATAGGGTTAAACAGAGGAGAGATATTATAGGGCGGTGATACAGATTGGACAGCATAAGAATATTGGATGAAGTGTTGGCAAACAAGAAAGTACTGGGATATGCATTGATGAGAAGTAAGGAAATGACTTAGATAACATTTCTAGGAACGGATAACGTGTACTTTTTATCTCCGATACCTGCTGGACAATGTTGAATATTGGGTGAAATGGTGGCAAAGAGGATAGTACCTGGGTAGGTGATTCAGGAAAAAAAAAAATACTAGGTGAATCTACAATCATTTATATAACATGTTGGTGCATATGTTCATTTATTTTGGGTAAGTTGACTAAAGGGAAGAAACTCTTGGTTATGTGATTGGGAAAAATAAGGAAAATACTTATACTATTGATGTATATATGGAAAGCAGTGTAGAAAGGATAATATGAATATTGGGCGGATAGAAAATGAATATGTGTGGAAATACCCGAGTACAATTAATAGCTGATTCAGGGAAAAAGATAAAAGACTGAGTAGCTTATAGTCCATGAGCTGGAGGGGTTCACCTAGCACCTTCCAACCAACCAATCGTTAACAGTGAATAAACTGGGACTCAAAATGTGTTCAGAGTGCTTAAATTTACCCCCTATACGTCGTTAGTTTCCGTTGTAAAGAAGGGGGTATTGGTTAACTATCATTCATATTTTCGCTAATTATTAACCGATTCGTCTCATTTTTTGTTTTATGTTGGTCGCCATTCATGAGTGTAAAGCACCATACAAAATATCTTATGGAAATTTCGTAATACACAGGTAAGGCCACATTTTAAGCCACAAAGTGAACAAATTTCGGTTAACAAACAGTTTTCTGCTTTCATATGATAGAATGATGGCAACTTATTATGAAGAAATAAGTTTTGGGTCGAAAATCGAGATAGCTACACATGCATGTGAGTTCACAAAACATACCAATTTAGTCGAATTTCACGCTTTTCATTATATCGGAGAAAGGGGTAAAGTCAAACTAAATGCGTCAGAATTTAGTTAATTCAGGAAAATATTTATGAATGAGATGTCAGGCGTTGGACAGTCACTTCAAGGAAAAAGAAATAAAAATGCCTTCAGTGTATGACGTCACTAGGGGCCATCTTCAAATTTCTCGAAATAGAAGCAAAACTATCGATAACTTGCCAAATAAGCACTAACACCACTGAAAGCCCTCAATGCAGTACGGTGCACACAGTTTGAAAAGGATAAGACACAAAACATTAAACAGTTATTCATCATACGAAATTATGGGGCGTCTACAAATATCGAGAATTCAGCTGGGAAATAAAGTTTCTTAAACACGAATGAGAGGTGTGGTAACTTCATCAGTATTTTACACATGGCAGTGCGCAGAATTGTGTGTGATTGCAAGTTGTACACTATTGGATGTGGGGTAAAGATTAACCCAACAAGAGAAATACAAGATGGAACTGAAATTTAGGCAAGAGCGAAGTCTGGAGTGGAATAATTATCTGATCTGTGTCGGAATAAAGGGTAATGGTACCCTTCGGTAGATCAGGACAGTATGAAATAATTGAATTACTTTGCTTTGGTCCCTCAATTTGCTTGAAACGAATTTGAAATATCACATACAACAGCCGCTTGCTTGGATAGGACTAACACTTTAGACAAGTGCGTCACATCATCGCTCACAAAGATTCAATAAATAAATCTGACTCTACGACGTTGATCAGGTCCATCGGGAACACATTATTAGGTATAAATAGTCACCAGAAAAATCCAGGTTTATACGAACATCCAGTAAAAATATCACATGTTGGTCCGATTGAGATTCTATATCTATTTTGTTGAAAACTAATAGCTGTCTGAATTTTATATCGTGATATAAAGTATTTTCCAAGTTCGAAGACAATTTTTATTCTTGAAATCGTCGCAAAAATTCGCCTATTAGTCTGGAGCCAGGATCCGGTTTTGGTGAAATTGTTGACCCCATCGGCAAGATAATTTTCATCTGTACCATGGCTTTCTATGGCTATTGGGGGTATCACCCAGGGTGGATGTAGAGTTCCAAAGTGGTGCAGTTTTTTTCTATGGCGACTGATATGTCCAACTACATACATTCATTTTACCTAATGGGGTAGGTGTTTTTTAAATCGCCGTAGCATTTTTTGTTATTGGTCTAATCGGCCTAAACTGTATCGTGCATTTCTCATTAATAATAACAGAGCTATATATTATCAAGATTTGTTCCTGTATCCCAACTGTATGACGTCACATGGGGATCATATCCAAAGATCAACTAAAAAACTTGCTCCAGTTTGAAAAGGGGGTAGGTGTATTTGTATTGTTATATCTCTCTTATTAATGAACCAATCTATGTAAAGATAATGAAATATTGCTCCGTAATACATAAAGATGTTTTTTAATACCTAAGATCGGGGTATTGAGAAAAAGGGCACTATCCAACTACTATAATTGGTCAACTCCAGTAGATAAACCAGTCCAAACTGAAGCTACTGATCCGCGGCTCATGAATGATTTTATATCGTTACACTTTTTTGTGAATATTACACAGCTCTTGTGCAAGGCATTACCCAATGATTTCACTGGGAATGTACTTCATGTCACTAACCTGAAAACCACCTCACCAGCTCGGCGGTGATTGCCTGCAACAGCCTTGTCCGCTAAATCTACCTGCTGTTCCGCTGATTTGATAAATTTCAACTGTGAGACTGGACTGAATATTCCATGACACCATGTAACCTCCATAAGACCATATACTACGTATTAAATTAATACGTAGTATATGGTCCCATGAGCCGCGGATCAATAGCTTCAGTTTAGACTGGTTTACTGGATATTCATATAAGCCTGGATTTTCCTGGTGGCTATTTATACCTGTAAAGCCAGAAGATTGAGTCGTTCAATAACATTTCTTATTCGTCCCGTAGTTTATGTCAAAAAGTCCGCGGGAGGTGATCAGGTCTAATCTAAAATTATATTCCGGTCGTCCCACATCATGTATACATACATTGTAAATATGTTGATATTGATCTGATCATTAAATCTGTACCACTGACCAAGCAGTATTCTTTTACCCAAGTATAGTGTCGCCTTGTGCAGATCACCTGGTGTCTCGAAATTCACAATGGTGCCACGGGATCGCCTCAAATAACACTTAATCTTTATCTAGAATATGACTTTATTTAAGAGATTCTATTTTTTTTTTAAACTTAACGGTTTGAACTTCGATTATGAGTACGGAAACCTACAACTGTATGTTCTGCACTGATAAATATCGTCTGTCAGCAATATATAGTTGGGCGGATGTCCCGGAGTTGTATACAATTGGTACCAGAGAAAGGAAAATTAAATTCTATCGAGTTCATGATTCAGTCGTACAGCCATATCTTCAAGAGATAAGTATTTGAACGCCAAGTTTGAGGACACTCGTATAGATCGACCTACTTTACTTAAAAATATCTCCAACACCAATAAACATTCTTACATACCACGCAGTCTGTCACCACAATATGTTGAATGTGTGCGGATATGGCAAAATCATACCGGGGAAAACTCATCTCCACCGTCAAACTAAACCCCCCACCCCCACCACCTTCCCGATCATGTGTTCATTGTTAAATAGCGCTCAAGCCATATTTTTACGTTCTTAGACTGTTTAACCCTTCCAGGCCTCGGGGAGTCTGAGAGTGGGGAGGCATTATGGACCCCTCTACCAAATTTTCTTCCCTATGTCCAGAACGGCAAAGAATTGAGAGCTGACACTCGGTGACTTTGTAGTTAGTTCATCATATTGAAATCATTTTGAGTCCACTTGCATAACTCCCCGAGCAGAGAATCATGGCGGCCATGTGGCGTACCAGAAAAATGCTGCTTTCGTCATTTTTCTCAAAATTCCTGCATTTCTGTGAGGAAAAGTAGGCAAAAACTATTTTATTTCACATCAGATTATTATTTACTAATTTATCGAGCAGTTTTTGTGAAGAAAACACATAAATGAAAAAAATCGAAAAATCGACCGAAGAATGCCTATTTTGAAAATGGTTTCACTGTGACGTCATCAAAGCGACCATCTCGTATTTGTTTATATTTTCTGATAGAGCTTTATGCAAGTAAGTTTCAGCTCCCTGGTTCAAGGGGTATTGGGGGGAATGGCACCCCACCAGACCCTCTGGACAGGTCCCAATATGCCTATAGGCCAGATAGAGTTAAACCTCCATAAATGGAGAGCTATACCTGGAATGGCGATATACGACATAATGCATACGGAAACCCATATTCTGCTTACTCCGGTCACAGAATTGACAAGAGAACGATTTTCGGCTTTTAAACAGCAATAACTCACGATGGAATTTCCGAATAAACGAGTACAAACTCTTTTCAGAATTGCAAGGCCTTTTAAAACTATTTTCGACCCGTGATCAGTTGTGTTTACCTTTAATTGACTTGACAGTAGAACGCCACGAATAGGGACAAACAAATCGACCTGTTTATTTTCTACAGCCGGTTGTAGATGTATACCGGCGTTGTATTGAGGCAAGCTGACTGTGTAACTGTCATTGATCGGGAGGTGATAATGGCATTTGAGTGAGACTCCGGAGTAGAGAACATGACAACACAATTTATCTTTGGTCACGATTTCATCTCCGCATGTTAACCGAAATATCAAATTGAAAAATGACGCATGTAGAAAACAAATGTTTCAGTTTCGATCTGAAGGTCCTGGTTTAGTTACAGAGATTAGAAGATCAAAGCACGTTGTAACTTTTTTTTTGTCAATTAATGATTTCTGTCATTATTGTATGGGCCAACGACAAAAACAAACCTTGCGCCATAGTCAGACCTTGTGCCTTATTCTTTCTCGGTTTAATATAGATGCACCCTTTAAGAAAAACAACTACATTCACAACAACACTTTTAAAACACGTTTTGGTGTTAGTTATCAGAGTAGAATGCATTATGCCCCCACTCCCCTACCGAACTTTTTCCTCTATCTAGGAACGACAAAGCTGACACTCAGAGACTGTGTAGCTCTTCGTATTGGGTTCAGTTTGTGCGAATTTGCATACCCCCCCTCCCCCCCCCCAGGAGCATGAGTAAATTCAAAATGGCTGCAATGTGGGGTATCAGAAAAGTGAGGTTTTTGTATTTTTCTTCAAAATTCCTGCTTTTCTAAACAAACTATTTTATTTCACATCAGATTATTATTTCTCATGCAGCTTTTGCGAAGTGAGCGCACAATCAAAACGAATATCTTGGAAAATTTGTTCTGTTAAAGTTTGACACTATAGGGTATAGAGTGATAAGTTTTCAGCCAGTTTTCTGGCTCAATGGGGTAATAAAACGAGCCCCGCGCCAGCCCCCCCCCCCCGCCCCACCCCCCTCCCGGGCCAGGTAGGATTAAGGAATATACTGTCCATTATAATTATTTGCGCGCTATTTTTCAATTTGCGTTGCATGCCTGCTCGAATTTGTACATTTTCAACACTTATTCTAAGCTTGACTACTCTCATCAGTCACAAAGGGATGACAACTGTCCTTTCAATTTTATTCATCCTCTTGGAATTCGTGCTTACTGTCGAACGTAAAATATCTTCTTCTTCTTTTTTTATCTTATTTTGTGCATATTTGGAACTGATGCGAACTGCGGTGTGAGAGAAGATCTTCCGGGTATTGACACGGAAGTTTCTTTGTGAAGCACGGTTGAGTGTGATTTCTATGGTGGCCGATAAGGGACATCGCTGCATTGTTTCAGGTATGTGGTTTGGTAACACGAAGGCAGGATGCGAAGCGCGAAGTCCAAACACGAAGCCAGGATGCGAAGTGCGAAGGCAGGATGCGAAGCGCGAAGTCCAAACACGAAGGCAGGATGCGAAGCGCGAAGGCAGGATGCGAAGCGCGAAGGCAGGATGCGAAGCGCGAAGTTCAAACACGAAGGCAGGATGCGAAGCGCGAAGGCAGGATGCGAAACGCGAAGTCCAAACACGAAGGCAGGATGCGAAGCGCGAAGACAGGATGCGAAGTGCGAAGTCCAAACACGAAGGCAGGATGCGAAGTGCGAAGGCAGGATGCGAAGCGCGAAGTCCAAACACGAAGGCAGGATGCGAAGCGCGAAGTCAAAACAAGTGCCACTGCGCATGACCCGATGAAAGCGAGGCCAGGCCGCCATTTGAATTATTTTATTTACCAATGCCGAGATCAGGGTATAGTCGCCTTTCTCGTCGGGATGGTTTACATGAAGAATAAAGTCTGTATATGCTTAGATACACGAGTACAAGACCAGTCTTTCTTTATTACCGGAACCATTTCGTCACTCGATACAGTCAAAATCGCTGATTTTCTTGATTCAAAGTATAGTTCATTTATGCTCGATTTTATTGAAGACAGCGTCATCCGTCAATATTTTAACGTCGGATATATCGTCGGAAATTCTTCATATCAATCACGACATCTGCTATACAATAATAATATGGTCGGAAATTTTACATAAGATTGGAAAACATACAATAAATGTTTCACAGAAACCAAGCATAATAGTATTACATATCATACTGTATCACAGAAACTTAACATATTAAATACTGGTATATATAATTGTATCACAGGACCAGAATATGATTACAAAATATGGAGGACGACAAATGAAGTTGGACGCAAAATTAAAACTAAACAGGAAAAAAAATAAAGGATCAAATTTTTTAAATCCCCAGCCTTGATAATAAATTTGACTAAATCAATCAGTTGTCGGTAACAAAATCTCTCAGCATTAAGAATACTGGAAAATTTATGGTGGTAACACGAAGGCAGGATGCGAAGCGCGAAGTCCAAACACGAAGGCAGGATGCGAAGCGCGAAGGCAGGATGCGAAGCGCGAAGTTCAAACACGAAGCCAGGATGCGAAGCGCGAAGGCAGGATGCGAAGCGCGAAGTTCAAACACGAAGGCAGGATGCGAAGCGCGAAGGCAGGATGCGAAGCGCGAAGTTCAAACACGAAGGCAGGATGCGAAGCGCGAAGGCAGGATGCGAAGCGCGAAGTTCCAAACACGAAGGCAGGATGCGAAGCACGAAGGCAGGATGCGAAGCGCGAAGTTCAAACACGAAGGCAGGATGCGAAGCGCGAAGGCAGGATGCGAAGCGCGAAGTCGTGTTTGGACTTCGCGCTTCGCATCCTGCCTTCGCGCTTCGCATCCTGCCTTCGCACTTCGCATCCTGCCTTCGTGTTTGGACTTCGCGCTTCGCATCCTGCCTTCGCGCTTCGCATCCTGCCTTCGTGTTACCAAACCACATACCTAGCGATGTCCCTTATCGGCCACCATAGATTTCGTTGTGGTTTGTCAATACCATACAGTTAATGTGTTGTTGATACCCCGATACAACAACTGAGTGGTCATCGTACCCAGTCAATGTATTTGTTGATATTCTCATTCGTTTATACGGAACCGTAGAGGGGACATGCACTATCTTTTTTTTGCGGAAAATTTTCTCGTGGGACGAGATAATTATGTCGTGGGACAAGATAATTATGTCGTAGAGCGAGATAATTATGTCGTGGGACGAGATAATTATGACGTGGGCCAAGATAATGATGTCGTGGAAAGAGATTATTATCTCGTGAAACGAGATAATTATGTCTTGGGGCGAGATAGTTTTCCGCGAAAAAAAGAAAGATTTTGCATGTCCCTTCTACGGTTACGTACGGTTACGGATCACAAGAAAATGTATGCCAATGTTTGTCTCGGTCTGACCCCTCGCCAGACTATGGTGTTCTATTTGTGCCAATTTGATCTCGCGCGTCAGCTTGCAAAAGTCGACGCACGACGCGCGACGCGAAAAGTCGACGTCGTGTTTTGAAACGCGACGTCGCCCTTTCCGTCGCGCGTCGCGCGTCGACTTTTACAATGTTAAAGAGATAAGCCAAAAGTCGACGTCGTGTTTCAAAAGTCGACGTCGACTTTTGCCCTATCTCCTAACATTGTAAAAGTCGACGCGCGACGGAGAGGGCGACGTCGCCTTTCAAAACGCGACGTCGACTTTTTCCGTGGCGCGTCGCGCGTCGACTTTTAAAAAGTCGACGCGCGAGGCGAATGTCCGTCGCGCGTTGCGCGTCGACTTTTTAAAAGTAAGTCAACGCGCGACGGACATTCGCTTCGCGCGTCGCCTTTTGGTTTACAAAAGTGCGCATGTCTGGGGAGCATGTATTCCATATTGTTCACGAGACACAATAAATTATCAATCAAATTATCAATTGAAGTTTGCCACTATACGTTGTACAAACGTATTATATAAAATTCACAATCTTTGTTAACTTTCTTCTTTTATGTAAAGGTGTATGTGTGTTTGTACTGTGATGTGTTGTATTATGGTATAAGTAGTAGTGTCTCCGCATTTAACCTCAACTTTTGCCGGGGGAGATAACTCTTGGTGGCGACAGGTGGCGTTGTTCAGGTCACGGGGAGGTCAAGTGCACTATAGTTCCGCCAGGGGGCGCCACCAGCTCAAGACACCAAAAACTACCTCCAGCACAGAAGAGTTCCAATCTAGGGGGGAGGTAACTCTGGGTCACTATAGTTCCGGCAAAGGGCCCTGGGCATGTATTCTTTCGCGGTGATGCGGTCTGGCGGTAATGCGGTCGCGAAAGAAAGCTTCCGCGGAGAAAAAGTAGTCCCCAGACTTCAAATACGCTGCATGGTCCGATTGGGTCGAGTGAGGTATCAAAGTGAAGCATTCGTGAAGGGGCATCCACTCATGGGTGGGTGCATGTAAAATTAGGATTTTTCCCGAAAATATAAAAAGCGGAACACGGACTTTACCCCTAAAATAGGGGAAAACACCTATCAACCCTAGCCAAAAGGGATAATATCGGTCCCCAGGCTTATTGGGAACTGCCTATCAAGTCAATGGGGCGGCTGCATGTAAAATTAGGATTTTTTCCCGAAAACATAAAAAGCGGAATACGGACTTTACCCCTAAAATAGGGAAAAACACCTATCAACTCTAGCCAAAAGGGCTAATATCGGTCCCGGGCTTATCGGGGCCTGCCTATCCAGTCAATGGGGTGGGGGCATGTAAAATTAGGATTGTTTTCCGAAAATATAAAAAGCGGAACTCGGACTTTACCCCTACAATAGGATCTGTATTATACAATATACGGGAAAATGCCTGTATGGGGTATGGGGATGGTCATTTTTTTTTTCGTGGGCTTTACTATGGGTTGTGGGGTCTCGTTTTTCTCGTCTCCGGGACCCCTCCCGGTATATAGCCCCATACTGGCTATATGGAGGGGAGGGGTGGTCAAATTTTTTTGTGGGTGTTACTATGGCTTGTGGGGTCTCGTTTTTCTCGTCTCGCCAAGAAAATGACAATGGGCAGGGTCCCGGAGCGAATCGGTGAAATTTTGGGAAAAAGTCACCGAGGTCTGTATATAGCCCCATACTGGGGGGAGGAGTGGTCAATTTTTTTGTGGGCTTTACTATGGGTTGTGGGGTCTCGTTTTTCTCGTCTCGCCGAGAAAAACACAATGGGAGGGGTCCCGGAGCGAATCGGTGAAATTTTGGGGAAAGTCACCGGTATATAATCCCATATAGTGCCATACTGGCTATATGGGGGGAGGGGTGGTCAAAAAAATTTGTGGGTGTTACTATGGCTTGTGGGGTCTCGTTTTTCTCGTCTCGCCAAGAAAATGACAATGGGCAGGGTCTCGGAGCGAATCGGTGAAATTTTTGGAAAAGTCACCGAGGTCTGTATATAGGCTCATATAGCTCCATACTGGCTATATGGGGGGTATAGGTTCAACCTGGGAAATTCACACACGTTCATTGTGATATGGGTTGTTTGGATTTGTTTTTCACGTCTCGTCATTTAGAACACGATGGGAAGGGTCTCGGAGCGCAAAGGTGAAATTTTTGGAAAAGTACCATATACTGGCTATATGGGGATATAGGTTCAACCTGGGAAATTCTCACACGTTCATAGTGATATGGGTTGTTTGGATTTGTTTTTCACGTCTCGTCATTTAGAACACGATGGGAAGGGTTTCGAAGCGAAACGGTCAAATTTTTGGAAAAGTACCGGGTAGGTCTGTATATAGGCTCATATAGCTCCATACTATATATATATATGGGGTATAGGTTCAACCTGGGAAATTCACATACGTTCATTGTGAAATGGGTTGTTTGGATTTGTTTTTCACGTCTCGTCATTTAGAACACGATGGGAAGGGTTTCGAAACGAAACGGTGAATTTTTTGGAAAAAGTTCACCGAGGCCTGGGTAGGTCTATATAGGCCTATACTGGCTATGATTGTATAGGCCCATACGGGGTGGACATTTTGGGGTCTAGGTGAGCCCCTAATGATCCTATGGTGTCGTATGAGGTCTTATTTTGAAGCTCTCGTGGAGGAGCATCCGACTGCACTAATGGTTCGTCCGTGTTCAATAGTCTGCGCATGCGCAGTCTGGCCGTAGGTTAGAAAGCAGCAATTTTGGGGGTATGTGGGGGTGTGTTTGGGGTAGAGATGGACCGCTATGGGTCCGAATGGGTCGTGGGAGGTATCAAAGTGAAGCTTGTGTGGGGTAGAGTCAGAATGGCGTGTTTTAAGTGCAAGTCGCGTCAATCTGCGCATGCGCAGTTGGTTGTAGTAACTAAAGTGGTCATTTTGGGGGGGTGAGTGGAGGTGAGTTTGGGGGAGAGATGGACCATCCTCGGTCCGAATGCGTCCTGCGAGGTGTCCTTTTGTAGCTCTCGGGATGTAGACCCCGATTTCGGGGCTGTTCACAGCATCTGTGACGTCATCGATGGCGTCATCAGTACGAGTAGTAGGGAAAGTGTGCATTTTGGGGCAGTGAAGGAAGGTATTTGAGGTAGAGATGGACCCTCCTCGGTCCGAATGCGTCGTGTGGGGTGTCATCTTGTAGTTCTCGGGGTGCAGACTCCGATTTGAGGGATATCCACAGCATCTGTGACGTCATTGGTGACGTCATCAGTAGGAGTAGTAGCGAAAGTGAGCATTTTGGGGCAGTGAATGATGGTATTTGGTGGAGAGATGGACCATCCTTGGTCCGAATGCGTCGTGGGAGGTGTCATGTTGTAGCTCTCGGGGTATAGACCCCGATTTGAGGGATATCCACAGCATCTGAGACGTCATTGGTGACGTCGTCAGTAGGAGCGAAAGTGGGCATTTTTTAGCAGTGAAGGATGTTATTTGGTGTAGAGATGGACCATCCGCGGTGCGAATGCGTCGTGTGAAGTGTCATCTTGTAGCAACGCCCGCCAACGCCATTCTTAATGCTTCAACGCCCTAGTCGAATTGTCACTAATTCTTCGAAATGCAGTGACGCCCTTCGTTACGCCTTGACACTCTAACATAACGCCATGATATAGACCAGAGAGAGAACAACAACAACAACAAGGATGAGACATGAGAGAACAACAACAACAAGAAGTTTTTTCATATAGTTTATTCTCCCCAATGTTACATCATACCCACGCTTGGGGAGCCGCGTTGGGTATATTTACAATTCAAGAAGACTCTTGTCCAATCAGAGGCCACCATTTGCATCTGTCATATTCGTTCCTGACCGTTAGATGTATTCTTGTCCAATCAGAAGTCTCCATTTCAGAAAGTTCCATCTTCGGTCATGTTCGCTTTGAACCGTTTATTCTAATCATCGTCGGGCAGCCCAGGATACCGTTTAGGCAACATATCCTCAGATAGTTGTTTGTGCATTCTGAGTATCTATCAGTGCATGGGTGAATACATTCACCCGATGGGAAGATTCCGTAATTTGGTCACGAAGAACGTAACATTCGTCACCCTCTCCACTGTCCACTTGGTGTTGGGGCGCTGCTCATAGGCCCATCCCAAGGGATCCCCGGTGTCCAGTTTCTCCAGCATCGTCTCTAGCGACGCCCGGTTAATGATGGTAAACGGTTGGCCAAATACCCGGATGTTACTGCTCGGGTAAAAATATCGGACTTGATCTGTCTGCTTATGCTGCAGTACATAACCAAACGCCAGATTTAATTTGAAGGACGTAGCTTGGTCATTAAAGATGGCTTCCACGTCGTTGCGTAGACGGGTGAGGTCAGCCAGTCGGAAATTGTAGATATCTTGAATATGGCGATGACGGTGGAAACAGTGCCGTATCATGGGCCAATGGCGCTGATAGATGTCACTCACTGGATGGGCGTCCTGTAAGAGATCGCTGGGAACATCCACCGCATCTTCCAGAAAATGTTCGTTGTTGTCAGGCGTGTGACTGGGAACAGGAATGCTAGGGACCGGCTGGATATCTAGGCTCTTCTGAACTGTGGGTATAGACGGGCTCTCCGTGATCGCATCACCAGTGGCATTCGTCTCTACGGGCTCATCTTCACTAGGTCCGACCCTCCTGGGTGCCTCTTTAGTGGGAAGTTCTCGCTCATACCGTGGTGACGGACCATGAATCAAACGTTGGTGCTGTCTTAACTGACTGGGTCGTTTGAAGAGTTGACCACATTCATTACATTGTTCCTTCGCGCCCTCTTGGAGTGAGCGTTCGTGGCGCAGTAAAGCATCTTCCCGATTAAATGACCGTGCGCAGGTTATACAAGTATATAGTGTACCGTTGTGGATGGAGGACTCGTGTCGTCTCAAATCTTCTGGGCGAGTAAACAGCTTCTGGCAAGTTGTGCAAGAGAACATATCGGCTGTGGATCTGGAAATGATGAATGCCGTAAAAATTGCCACTTTTATACGTTTTTCCGTGACATTCGTGTCTTTTCGGCAACCTCCGTGTCTCTTCGGTCACCTCCGTGTCTTTTCGGTGACGTCCGTGACCCTTCGGGCACCTCCGTGTCTCTTCGGCAACCTCCGTGACATCTTCGGTGACCTCCGTGTCTCTTCGGTGACCTCCGTGACATCTTCGGTAACCTCCGTGTCTCTCCGGGCACCTCCGTGACATCTTCGGTCACCTCCGTGTCTCTTCGGTCACCTCCGTAACTACCCGGCTGTTCCCGTGTAAACCCGGATGTATTTCCGTGTCTCTTCGGTGACCTCCGTGACATCTTCGGCCACCTCCGTGTCTCTTCGGTGACCTCCGTGACATCTTCGGTCACCTCCGTGTCTCTTCGGGCACCTCCGTAACTACCCGGCGGTTCCCGTGTAAACCCCGATGTACCCGTATGGAACACACAGCTAAAGGACCCGGATAGAAGTACCCGGATGTAGGCGCGGACGTCATTGACAAGAGCCCGGATGTACAAGAACCCGAATGTACCCGGCTGTAAAAGTTCCCGGATGTAAAAGTGGCCGGATGTTTACGAATGTTCCACCATTCCGGACTTCTATCAGGTCCATGTCCAGAAGCTCTCATGTCCTGCATGTGAATAGTCATATTGTGTGTGTATGCATGTGTGTATCCGTCTGTGTGTGTGTGTGTGTGTGTGTGTGTGCGTGTGTGTGCGTGTGTATGTGTGTGTGTGTGGCATACACACACACGCATACACATAGGCATACACACACACAGACGCATGCACAAATGCATACACATACACACACACGCATACACACACGCATCTGTGAGGGCACTTCCGCTTCCGTTCACGTGACCGGAACTGACCTTTGACCCATGCGCGCGCTACCAATACCGGATGAAAATTGCGCGCAGGGGTCAAAGGTCAGTCACATACACGCACACGCGTATACACACGCAAGCCCACACACACGCGTACACACACGCAAACACACACACACACGCACACACACGTATACACACAGACACATACACCCTCATACACACAGACACATACACACAGACGCATACACACACATACACACACACACAAACCCACACATGCATACACACACGCATACATTCACGCACACACACACGCACACGCACACACACGCACACACACACACACACACAGACGCATACACACATGCATACACACACAATATGACTATTCACATGCAGGACATGAGAGCTTCTGGACATGGACCTGATAGAAGTCCGGAATGGTGGAACATTCGTAAACATCCGGGCACTTTTACATCCGGGAACTTTT
This sequence comes from Hanleya hanleyi, assembly GCA_036873755.1. Classification (NCBI taxonomy): domain Eukaryota; kingdom Metazoa; phylum Mollusca; class Polyplacophora; order Lepidopleurida; family Hanleyidae; genus Hanleya; species Hanleya hanleyi. The sequence goes on along the minus strand of JAVTVY010053103.1, from coordinate 10,805 downwards.
ACATCCGGGTACATTCGGGTTCTTGTACATCCAAGCTCTTGTCAATGACGTCCGCGCCTACATCCGGGTACTTCTATCCGGGTCCTTTAGCTGTGTGTTCCATACGGGTACATCGGGGTTTACACGGGAAGCGCCGGGTAGTTACGGAGGTGCCCGAAGAGACACGGAGGTGACCGAAGATGTCACGGAGGTCACCGAAGAGACACGAAGGTGACCGAAGATGTCACGGAGGTCACCGAAGAGACACGGAGGTGACCGAAGATGTCACGGAGGTGACCGAAGATGTCACGGAGGTTACCGAAGCGACACGGAGGTGCCCGAAGAGACGAATGCCACTGGTGATGCGATCACGGAGAGCCCGTCTATACCCACAGTTCAGAAGAGCCTAGATATCCAGCCGGTCCCTAGCATTACTGTTCCCAGTCATACGGCTGACAACAACGAACATTTTCTGGAAGATGCGGTGGATGTTCCCAGCGATCTCTTACAGGACGCCCATCCAGTGAGTGACATCTATCAGCGCCATTGGCCCATGATACGGCACTGTTTCCACCGTCATTGGCCTATTCAAGATATCTACAATTTCCGACTGACTGACCTCACCCGTCTACGCAACTACGTGGAAGCCATCTTCAATGACCAAGCTACGTCCTTCAAATCAAATCTGGCGTTTGGTTATGTACTGCAGCATAAGGAGACAGATCAAGTCCGATATTTTTACCCGAGCAGTAACATCCGGGTATTTGACCAACCGTTTACCATCATTAACCGGGCGTCCCTAGAGACGATGCTGGAGAAACTGGATACCGTGGATCCCTTGGGATGGGCCTATGAGCAGCGCCCCAACACCAAGTGGACAGTGGAGAGGGTGACGAATGTTACGTTCTTCGTGACCAAATTACGGGATCTTCCCATCGGGTGAATGTATTCACCCATGCACTGATAGATACTCAGAATGCACAAACAACTATCTGAGAATATGTTGCCTCAACGGTATCCGGGGCTGCCCGACGATGATTAGAATAAACGGTTCAAAGCGAACATGACCGAAGATGGAACTTGCTGAAATGGAGACTTCTGATTGGACAAGAATACATCTAACGGACAGGAACGAATATGACAGATGCAAATGGTGGCCTCTGATTGGACAAGAGTCTTCTTGAATTGTAAATATACCCAACGCCGCTCCCCCAGCGTGGGTATGATGTAACATTGGGGAGAATAAACTATATGAAAAAACTTCTTGTTGTTGTTGTTCTCTCATGTCTCATCCTTGTTGTTGTTGTTGTTCTCTCTCCGGTCTATATCATGGCGTTATGTTAGAGTGTCAAGGCGTAACGAAGGGCGTCACTGCATTTCGAAGAATTAGTGACAATTCCATGGAATAGCAGAGCTTCTGAGCTATTTCACGAGGGCGTTGAAGCATTAAGAATGGCGTTGGCGGGCGTTGCTACAAGATGACTCTTCACACGACGCATTCGCACCGCGGATGGTCCATCTCTACACCAAATAACATCCTTCACTGCTAAAAAATGCCCACTTTCGCTACTACTCCTATTGACGACGTCACCAATGACGTCTCAGATGCTGTGGATATCCCTCCAATCGGGGTCTATACCCCGAGAGCTACAACATGAAACCTCGCACGACGCATTCGGACCAAGGATGGTCCATCTCTACACCAAATACCATCATTCACTGCCCCAAAATGCTCACTTTCGCTACTACTCCTACTGATGACGTCACCAATGACGTCACAGATGCTGTGGATATCCCTCAAATCGGGGTCTGCACCCCGAGAACTACAAGATGACACCCCACACGACGCATTCGGACCGAGGAGGGTCCATCTCTACCCCAAATACCTTCCTTCACTGCCCCAAAATGCACACTTTCGCTACTACTCGTACTGATGACGTCATCGATGACGTCACAGATGCTGTGAACAGCCCCCAAATCGGGGTCTACATCCCGAGAGCTACAAAAGGACACCTCGCAGGACGCATTCGGACCGAGGATGGTCCATCTCTACCCCAAACTCACCTACACGCACCCCCCCCCCCACCAAAATGACCACTTTATTTACTACAACCAACTGCGCATGCGCAGATTGACGCGACTTGCACTTAAAGCACGCCATTCTGACTCTACCCCACACAAGCTTTGATACCTCCCACGACCCATTCGGACCCATAGCGGTCCATCTCTACCCCAAACACACCCCCACATACCCCCCAAAATGCCTGCTTTCTATACTACGGCCAGACTGCGCATGCGCAGACTATTGAACACGGACGAACCATTAGTGCAGTCGGATGCTCCTCCACGAGAGCTTCAAAATAAGACCTCATACGACACCATAGGATCTTTAGGGGCTCACCTAGACCCCAAAATGTCCACCCCGCATGGGCCTATACAATCATAGCCAGTATAGGCCTATATAGACATACCCAGGCCTCGGTCAACTTTTCCCAAAAATTTCACCGTTTCGTTTCGAAACCCTTCCCATCGTGTTCTAAATGACGAGACGTGAAAAACAAATCCAAACAACCCATTTCACACTGAACGTATGTGAATTTCCCAGGTTGAACCTATACCCCCATATAGCCAGTATGGGACTATATGGGCTATATGGTACTTTTCCAAAAAATTCACCGTTGCGCTCCGAGACCCTTCCCATCGTGTTCTAAATGACGAGACGTGAAAAACAAATCCAAACAACCCATATCACAATGAACGTGTGTGAATTTCCCATGTTGAACCTATACCCCCATATAGCCAGTATGGAGCTATATGAGCCTATATACAGACCTCGGTGACTTTTCCAAAAATTTCACCGATTCGCTCCGAGACCCTGCCCATTGTCATTTTCTTGGCGAGACGAGAAAAACGAGACCCCACAAGCCATAGTGACACCCACAAATTTTTTTTGACCACCCCTCCCCCCATATAGCCAGTATGGCACTATATGGGGCTATATACCGGTGACTTTTCCCCAAAATTTCACCGATTCGCTCCGGGACCCCTCCCATTGTGGTTTTCTCGGCGAGACGAGAAAAACGAGACCCCACAACCCATAGTAAAGCCCACAAAAAAAATTGACCACCCCTTCCCCCATATAGCCAGTATGGGGCTATATACAGACCTCGGTGACTTTTTCCCAAAATTTCACCGATTCGCTCCGGGACCCTGCCCATTGTCATTTTCTTGGCGAGACGAGAAAAACGAGACCCCACAAGCCATAGTAAAGCTCACAAAAAAATTTGACTACCCCTCCCCTCCATATAGCCAGTATGGGGCTATATACCGGTGACTTTTCCCAAAAATTTCACCGATTCGCTCCGTGACCCCTCCCATTGTATTTTTCTTGGCGAGACGAGAACAACGAGACCCCACAACCCATAGTAAAGCCCACGAATAGGAAAATGACCATCCACATACCCCATACAGGCATTCCCGTATATTGTATAATACAGACCCTATTGTAGGGGTAAAGTCCGAGTTCCGCTTTTTATATTTTCGGAAAACAATCCTAATTTTACATACCCCTACCCCATTGACTGGATAGGCAGGTCCCGATAAGCCCGGGACCGATATTAGCTCTTTTGGCTAGAGTTGATAGGTGTTTTCCCCTATTTTAGGGGCAAAGTCCGTATTCCGCTTTTTATAGTTTCGCGAAAAATCCAAATTTTACATGCACCCACCGCATTGACTTGATAGGCAGGTCCCAATACGTCCGGGGACCGATATTAGCCCTTTTGGCTAGGGTTGATAGGTGTTTTCCCCTATTTTAGGGGTAAAGTCCGTGTTCCGCTTTTTATATTTTCGGAAAAAATCCTAATTTTACATGCACCCAACCATGACTGGATGCCCCTTCACGAATGCTTCACTTTGATACCTCACTCGACCCAATCGGACCATGCAGCGTATTTGAAGTCTGGGGACTACTTTTTCTCCGCGGAAGCTTTCTTCCGCGACCGCATTACCGCCAGACCGCATCACCGCGAAAGAATACATGCCCAGGGCCCTTTGCCGGAACTATAGTGACCCAGAGTTACCTCCCCCCTAGATTGGAACTCTTCTGTGCTGGAGGTAGTTTTTGGTGTCTTGAGCCCCCTGGCGGAACTATAGTGCACTTGACCTCCCCGTGACCTGAACAACGCCACCTGTCGCCACTAAGAGTTATCTCCCCCGGCAAAAGTTGAGTTTAAATGCGGAGACATTACTACTGGTATATTTCACCGTACTGTAGGATATGGTATTTTTTAGAATTGTATTGTTTTGTAATGTATTGAGTTGTAATATGTTGAATTGTAATATATTGTATTGTAATGTATGGTATTATTTTGCATTTTATTGTATTGTATCGTATCATATAGTCTTGTTCTATCTCGTATTGTTTCTTTGTATTGTGATTTGGGGTGTTAATTTCGAAAAAAAAAATAAAAAAATTCACATCTGCGATTTTCTATCCTTGTAGCTTCTGACCAGTGTTGGTAATTTGCTGAGAATTTACTGCAACAAAGCAAGAATGGCAAGATGTATGTTAAATACATGGAGACTATGTACCACATAATTTATTTGTTTCGCTGTCAGATATGTTATATTGCTGAGTAATTTTCGAACACTGGTACCTGTGTTCCACAAAATGCACACCCCTCCATCGCGAGGACAATACGCATCTATTAGCTTGTCAATGTCTTCATATTTCGCCCGACTAATACGTAAAATAAATTATGAACCAAAAGCTTATGTAAGTAACAGTTTTGCAGGAGTAACAGTAACCACTGGAAAACAGAGAAAAACTAATTAATAGCTTGTGTAGCTCAAAGGAAATGTGGCATCTTACTGTTTTCCGGCCGAAAACGAAAGTGAAATGACCCCACACCTCACCTTTACTTTGACAGCATATAGTCACTCGTCTAAAATGGCAGAAAACAAAGCCTTACTATTAAAAAGGGTTGTATGATTCGAGATAAAATTCAACGTGGCGCGTTTTATCAGGAGACATTCATCAGGATGTCTCCAGAATGTTAGATCTCACAGTTCCATTACCAGGGGTACCACCCACAGCCCCACAGTGGGTGGAAGACGAAGTGCTGAAGAGTGTACCTGCATCGTTCAAGAAACAAGCTGGCCTGGTATTACAACGGATGAAACAGAATCCTAGCATGACTTGGAATGATAAAAGCGAACTACTGGTACAGAATCAGGTGGTCCCCGGCACCCACATGACGGATTTAGTGAATGACCTGATGCGTAAACGCAGGTCGCACACGGATCCTCGAGGATGGGAGGTCTTCGCTCAAGGCTTGAAAGACATGCATGTACCACAGGAATTGGTGGGGAACCCCCACCGCTGGGCCTTTATGCAGCGAACGCAGCAATCGCCGAGTGGCCCACTACCTTCTTGGGAATCCGAATGGGAACCGGAGTCACCCCCCAAAACTCCACCATCACAACGGGCACCTTCTTTTCAAACCTTTAAAAAACCATCCTTGATCAGGACACCCCACATCTCCAGAGCCGTGACACGTAGCAAGTCAACGCGACGAACACGACGCTGGACACAACCGCCCAAGGCCTGGAACACCTATTAAAACCAACAGCAGCAGCAGGACAGCTCAGTCGCAGCTGACTATAAGATTGTCATCCAAGACGCAGTCCTGTATGTCCGAAAAGTGAAACCGAATCCAGCCGTTCAATTAGGACACCTCAAAGCCTTGGAAACAAAACCAGCCCAGTACCCCATCCGACGTGTGCAAACCAAAGTGTTCTCTCTGCCTGCTGGAAATATGGGCGCCAACAAAGAAAACCTGTTCCTGGGTGAACTACCCAAGCGATTGATCCTGGCCTGTGTGGAAAATACCAGTTTCAGCGGAGCCTACCCAGAGAATCCGTTTGACTTTCAACATTTCGGCATCAATTTTGTGACCCTGCATGTGGATGGACAACAGGTGCCAGCCACGGCCTTAACACCGAACTTTGGGCGCAGGAATTTCATTCGAGCCTATCAGAGTCTGTTTACAGCCACCGGTCAAATCAACCAGGACGAAGGGAATATGATCAGCCGGGAGGACTTCGCGAACGGATACACGTTCTGTTTCGATCTGACCCCCACCTTAGAGGACGACCATCAGCTGGCCCTCGCCAAGCAAGGCAATTTACGGTTGGAAATCCACTTTGTACGAGCCCTCCGGAGCACCGTCAATGTGATCTGCTACGCCGAGTTCGACAACATCATTCAAGTGGACAAAGCGCGCAACGTCCTGGGTGACTTCTCCACCTAACATGGATACAGACCAGATAACCACCGTGCTGGAGAATGACCCAGAGACACGTATGGTCTTTCAAGGGGTGTACGCCCGAGATGTGTTCCCATTAGACCGTATGTATCCTGCTGCTTACGTTCTCAACACGGACCCGATGGATCGGCCCGGTGAACATTCGGTGGGCGTGTACTTGACAGAACAGCAGGGCGAATACTTTGACCCGTACGGCCTGCCACCCCTCCATCCCGATTTAACAGACTTCATGGATCAAGGCACACAGACGTGGTGTTGGAACAGTCAAACGTTGCAAAGCCTGACCAGTGGCGTGTGCGGACAATATTGCTTGTTTTACCTGTACCATCGATGCCGGTGAAGACCCTTATCTACCATCGTACAGATGTTTGACGAGTACCCCAAGGCCGAGGACCGCGATGTACTCGTATATGACTGGGCCGCCCATCATTTCAATGTACAAGCCCCGTTCTGGGCTTAAGTTCTTTCAATGTACAAGCCCCCCCTGTTCTGGGCTTAAGTTCTTTCAATGTTCAAGCCCCCTGTTCTGGGCTTAAGTTCTATCGATTTCAATGTACAAGCCCCCTGTTCTGGGCTTCAGTTTTCACGTGGTTGTTCTCACGTTGTTGTTGTTGAATAAAAAAAGCAAAATGAGATCTCACCCAAAAACCCTGTCTTGTGTGTTTTCTATATGAGTATAATGCATGAAGGCTATAACAGACATGTGGGGATTCGGTGAAACTGGCTTCGAACACCGTGGAGAAAGTAGCCCATCAGTGGCCCAGGATAATCCGAAATTCACCCTCGCAGGCGTGCGACCGGATAAGGCGCGCGCTGCGGCCGGATAACCCGCGCGCGCTGTGGCCGGGGCGGGGCGGGGCGGGGCGGGGCCGGTCCGGGCCGGAAAAATCCCCGGATGTTCAATATCCGGACCCTACGTCTAAGGGGAACATTGGAACTCTTCTGTGTTCGAAGGTAGTTTTAGTGAAACCCGGAAGTGACGTCTGTGCGCAGAACCCACACCACCACCACCCAACCCCAACCAGGGACCCCTAGTGGTGGGTCACACACACACACACACACACTCCCACGCATCCCCAACATGCCTGCTTTCTATACTACGACCAGACTGCGCATGCGCAGACCCTTGAACACGGACGAACCCTGAGTCCAATCGGATGCTGCTTCACAAGAGCTTCAACATAATACCTCATACGACTCCATCGGACCCATAGTGACCCATGTCGGCGCCAAAATGTCTATTTCCATACACTTTCTCTACTGCGCATGCGCAGAATTACGTCAGTTCCACGTCACACCCACCCCGTCGGATACTCCCTCACGACTGCTTTACATTGATACCTCACACGACCCCATCAGACCATTAGGGGCCTACCTAAACCCCAACAGGTCTATTTCTATACTACGGCCAGACTGCGCATGCGCAGACTATTGACAACGAACGACACACTAGCCCAGGCGGATGCTCCCTCACGACAGCTTCAAAATAAGACCTCATACGACACCATAGGATCATTAGGGGCTCACCTAAACCCTAAAACGTCTATTTCCACACCCTTTTCCCAGAATTCCCTGTCTGCGCATGCGCAGAATGTGGACAACTGCCGAGACCCTAGTCCAATCGGATGCCCCCTCACATAGGCTTCACATTGATACCTCACTCAACTCCATCGGCTCATTAGGGGCTCACCTACATCCCAAAACGTCTATTTTCATACCCTTTCTCTATTGCGCATGCGCAGAATTACGATATTCCGACCCCACATCCAGCCCATCGGATGCCCCCTCACATAGGCTTCACATTGATAGCTCATTCGACCCCATCGGTCCATTAGTGGCTCCCCTAGATCCCAAAACGTCTATTTCCATACCCTTGGTCTACCGCGCATGCGCAGAATGACGATATTTCAACCCCACACCCACCCCATCGGATGCCCCTTCACGAATGCTTCACATTGATACCTCATACGACCCATTCGGTACATTAGGGACCCCTCTCGCCCCCTTCGGGGATCTCCGTGTCTCCTCGGGCACCTCCGTGTCTCTTCGGTGATCTCCGTGACATCTTCGCAACATTGTAGCGAACGTGCAACAATGTTGCAATTCGGGGAGCCAGGTGTTCGGCACGTGACAACCCCAAGTAGACGACAGCGAAATTCTGGCGGGAAATGCAACATTGTAGCGAACGTGCAACAATGTTGCAATTCGGGGAGCCAGGTGTTCGGCACGTGACAACTCCAAGCAGACGACAGCGAAATTCTGGCGGGAAAATCCCCATCCGAAAAGACACGGAGGTGAACGACATTGTGGAAAAACCCCACAGACAGGTCAGTACGTATCCTATCATGTTCACAGGTCACGCTCCATTCACCCAGACCGGAAGTGACGTCACACACGCCGACGCGCGACGGAAAGGACTTTTTCCGTCGCGCGTCGAGTTTTGATTCTTCAAAAAGGCGACGCACGACGCGCGAAGTCGACGTCGCGTTTTGAAAGGCGACATCGCCCTCTCCGTCGCGCGTCGACTTTCACAATGCTAAGAGATAGGCCAAAAGGCGACGTCGACTTTTGAAACACGACGTCGAGTTTTGGCCTATCTCTTTAACATTGTAAAAGTCGACGCGCGACGGAAAGGGCGACGTCGCGTTTCAAAACACGACGTCGATTTTTCGCGTGGCGCGTCGTGCGTCGACTTTTGCAAGTCGACGCGCGAGATCAAATTGGCACAAATAGATCACCATACCAGGCAGATGACGGACAAGAAGGAAGACCGCGCACCGCTCCCATAGGTCTGGCAAGATGCTATTCTTGTGATGAATGGTTGAAAGGATGCGTAAAGAAATTTCCTGGATATACAGGATGAAGTGTGACATATGTGACTTCCATCGTTTGCAATGACAATATTTGACCACCGCATGGAACTGACTAGTTTTTTCTTCCTGGCTGAAGCTGTTTGATGCACGGGGAAAACACTTGAACTGTAGCCAATAGTTTGTCGACCGGGAAGCAAAGTAGAGGTTCGCTGAGTACAGATTTGGGATGTACATCTATCTTGTGATCCGATATAAAGTATAGCACACTTATACCCGGATTGTCCCAATATTGATAGAATTATCCTAAGTGAGCTTTAATAAACTTGTCCGATCCTTTCTGCTCTCAGAATTCAAGCAGCTGTTCTTTTGAAGCCAAAACCTTTTGTCTGTATTGATTTTAGCGTTAAAAGAATCGCTGTCATAGCTTGTGAACTCTCGCGACATGTGAAACATTCGCATGCCTCATCCACGGCGATGAGTCAATATTTTACTTGGCATTAAACTGACAAATACCATTAATTGAACAGGGTTCACGAACGAGACTCACAAATACATATATTGCATAATTCAGCTCGTATTAATACTATTTTGGAAGGTTTGAGGTTCCTTAACAAGTTGATACTTACATAAGGAGATATTATAGAGCTATTTGGCGGCTAGGCTCACAAGTATTTCTTAGATTTATATTGGAATTATCTTAGATTTGAGGGTCCAAATCAATGTCAGAGAAATCTTATTCTTCTGTTTGAAGTCTGCAGATAAAACCAGAACCAAATCAGACTTTATGCAACAGTCTTTATCTTTAATAGGACCTAATGGCCCCGATATATATGTGCATGTTTATATAATGGATGTGATCTCAAACCCACATGAGCATGATTGTCACGACTTGTAGGACTTTTTCGTAGACAGTGTCCAATTCTAAACATGCATAAAATTAAAAATAAAAACAAAAAATCGCAAAATGGTTTCCTGCAAGAGTGAAGCGGGCAACAGTCTTCAATGATGACAGGAAGACATCATCATGTTCTTTACAGTCTTCAATGATGACAGTAAGACATCATCATGTTCTTTACAGTCTTCAATGATGACAGTAAGACATCATCATGTTCTTTACAGTCTTCAATGATGACAGTAAGACATCATCATGTTCTTTAGTCTTCAATGATGACAGTAAGACATCATCATGTTCTTTACAGTCTTCAATGATGACAGTAAGACATCATCATGTTCTTTACAGTCTTCAATGATGACAGTAAGACATCATCATGTTCTTTACAGTCTTCAATGATGACAGTAAGACATCATCATGTTCTTTACAGTCTTCAATGATGACAGTAAGACATCATCATGTTCTTTACAGTCTTCAATGATGACAGTAAGACTTCATCATGTTCTTTACAGTCTTCAATGATGACAGTAAGACATCATCATGTTCTTTACAGTCTTCAATGATGACAGTAAGACATCATCATGTTCTTTCCAGTCTTCAATGATGACAGTAAGACATCATCATGTTCTTTACAGTCTTCAATGATGACAGTAAGACATCATCATGTTCTTTACAGTCTTCAATGATGACAGTAAGACTTCATCATGTTCTTTACAGTCTTCAATGATGACAGTAAGACATCATCATGTTCTTTACAGTCTTCAATGATGACAGTAAGACATCATCATGTTCTTT
>JAVTVY010053102.1:0-28176 GCA_036873755.1 Hanleya hanleyi | reverse complement strand
AAAACAGGTGGATTTAACTGGTTGGGGGATGGTAGCTCTAAATAAATTATCTTGTTGTTTTGATTTTTTATTGATTCATAAATTGTATTGATTTTTTTCCTTGCAGAATGTAGAATATTCCCATACCAGATTTTTGACAAAATGGTAAAGAAATAAGTTTTAGAATATATTGATAATAAAATGTTAGCATTACCTGTTTTAGCTGCAATCAGAAAAAGTATAATCAATTATGATTAGACTTAATTTTTATCATTATAACAGGCTATATTTTCCTTGTCTATTGATTGCACTGCTCATATACCAAAGCTAAGGATCTTCACACTTCAATTGTACATTTTTACCCACATCTTGAGAAATGAGAATATTTCATTTCATACATTTATTTCATTTAAAAAATTTAAGAATACAATTTGTAGTTAATAAGCATTTATTTGTTATTTGAAGTCTTGCATGAAGATTTAGTTGAACCAGGAATTAAAAAAAGACAAATTATCAAAATCCACATGATTGTTTCTAATGGCTTCTTTGTCAATACTTTCATAATTCCAGAATACAGCTGCAACAAGGAACTCGGCTCACTTCAAGCAGCCACTCGACTGATGGGAAATTTAATGAGCACACCTACATGCAGGTATGGTTGATTTCTTCATAGTGTATATTGGCTAGAACATCACACGAACTGTTTATCTCCATTGTTGTATATCATGGAGTACTAAAGAAAGGATAATAGACATCTTCATCAATCTTTTGTAAATCGTAGGGATGTGTTCCATTCTTTATCCTTTATGGTGGTCAACCTATTCAATCATCCTGAGTGTATTAAAAAAAAAACAAAAAACTGGATTGCATGTCATATGGAACCATATATACAACTGATCAGGTTTTAATTATATGCATGTATTTATCGCCACAGGCCAAGAAGTTCACAATTCAGACTGATGGGTTTCAGCGTTGGGTTACGTCCGAGTGGACCTCAGGGCAACTGAAGTAAACTATCCTTCGAAAGATCTGCTGCTTCAAGTTCAAGTTGGAAAAGAACACGGTCACCCTTGAATAATAATACTGCAATAAATTCTCATACCAAAGACTGCATGTAAATGCATACAAAAAAAAAAGAACTGTGCTGTATTTTGTCTCAAGGATTTGTGCTAGCGGTTTATTGTAAATATTTTATGATGTACTGTTCTGTCTCACTCTGTATTTTCTCTGAATAAAACTTTCTGTGCTCAAATATATATTTGTGTATTCTTTTCTGGGAAAGTAAATATCTCGTGGCTTTACATACCTTTTCATCACACGGATTTGCTATGATACTAATAAGGTACTTCAAGAGCACTTCAGAAGTACATATGAAAGGTATCCTTCTGTAGAAGAGTGGATGAAGTGACTTGCCATATAAGGACATTGAAGTGCCTCAAATATTCTAATTAGGTACTTCAAGAGCACTTCAGAAGTGCCTGTGAAGGTTACCCTTCTGTGGAAGTGTCTATGAAGTGCCTTTGCAGTACCTAATTAAAATATTTGAGGCACACTTCTAAGTGACTTCATTGTGACTTCATTGTGACTTCAATGCCCTTATATGGCATTGCTACAAAACAATACCCACACTGCAAGCACACTTCTGACTCTGAGCCTTGCACTTCAAGGTTGAAATATGGCCACACTTCAAAGTTACTTCAAAGTTACTTCAAAGACACTTCTGGACAGTAAGGGAAGAATCTCTTAAAATTTATACAGTTGATCAAAATATGTTTCACTGTGAGATCTCGGTGGCATGGAATAAACCTTCGGACTGGTTCTTTTTACCCCTCGGCCAAAATGTACGTCCGTCCATCTGTCTGTCACAGCTTTCTCGTTGCCAAGGTATCTTTTGAACGAATTGCCCTAGGCACACCAAACTAGCAGTGCACATCCATATGCTCGTGACACAGAACCCTATTGAATCTGGACCCAATTGGTTGGAAACTTTGGTGGCCATCTTTAGCCCACCATCATCAGATGGTGGGCTGTTCAAATCGCTTTTCGTCCGTCCGTAAACAATTCTTGTTATCACGATTTCTCAGGAACTACTTTATGGATCTTTCTCAAATTTGGTACACAGGTTCCCCTTGGGGTCTAGTTGTGCAAGATATTGGTCCGATTCGAAAATCCAATATGGCCACCAGGCAGCCATCTTGGATTTCCCCATGAAACTTTCTTATCGCGATTTCTCAGGAACTGCTGCATGGATCTTTATCAAATTTGGTACACAGGTTCCCGTTGGGGTCTAGTTGTGCAAGATACCTTTTTTGGTCCGATTCGATAATCCAATATGGCCACCAGGCAGCCATCTTGGATTTCCCCATGAAACCTTGTTATCGCGATTTCTCAGGAACTACTGCATGGATCTTTCTCAAATTTGGTACACAGGTTCCCCTTGGGGGTCTAGTTGTGCAAGATACCTTTTCTGGTCCGATTCGAAAATCCAATATGGCCACCAGGTAGCCATCTTCGATTTCCCCATGAAACCTTGTTATCGCGATTTCTCAGGAACTACTGCATGGATCTTTCTCAAATTTGGTACACAGGTTCCCCTTGGGGTCTAGTTGTGCAAGATACCTTTTTTGGTCCGATTTGAAAATCCAATATGGCCACCAGGCAGCCATCTTGGATTTCCCCATGAAACCTGTTATCGCGATTTCTCAGGAACTACTGTATGGATCTTTCTCAAATTTGGTACACAGGTTCCCCTTAGGGTCTAGTTTTGTGCAAGATACCTTTTTCGGTCCGAATCGAAATCCAATATGGCCACAAGGCACCCATCTTGGATTTCCCCATGAAACCTTGTTATCACGATTTCTCAGGAACTACTGCATGGATCTTTGTTAAATTTGGTACACAGGTTCTCCTTGTCGTCTAGTTGTGCAAGATACCTTTTCTGGTCCGATTCGAAAAATCCAATATGGCCAACAGGCGGCCAATTCGATTTTCCCATGCAACTTTGTTATCGTGATTTCTCGGGAAGTACTGCATGGATCTTTCTCAAATTTGGTACACAGGTTCCCCTTAGGGTCTAGTTGTGCAAGATACCTTTTTCGGTCCGAATCGAAAATCCAATATGGCCACAAGACGGCCATCTTGAATTCCCCTTGAAACATTGTTATCGTGAATTCTCAGGAAATATTTCATGGATCTTTCTGAAATTTGGTACATGGGGCCTAGTAATGCGTGATGCCTTTTCTGGTCCGATTCGAAAATCCAAGTTACGCTTCAAATTAATACGGTATTCTCGAGCTGTGACGTTGCAACACAAGAGTCGGCGGATCAAACGGTGGGGCATATTCTATATATTGACTATAGAGAATATCCATACCTTCACCTTCCATATCAAGGAGTTCAAATAATTCGGAATTAAAATGTATTTCTTCAAATTTTAAATCAGTTTTCTTTAGTCCTTGCAGTAGCAAGTAAACTGCCCACCCTTGTGTCTGCCGGTGGATCGGCTACATAAAGGGAGGCCACTCTTGTGACTCAACGTCACAACTCGACAACTGTAGACTAGTGCATGTTTCGATCCAAGGGAGATAATCAGGATTCAGGCACTTTCGAAGTTTCAACATTACTGCGCGGACCGGATCCCTTCAGTATTAAGTATTGTACCATATCTTACTATTTTAGAGCATGGTATCTGAAAAGAGATATCTCAAACTAGCCCAGTAAACAGAACAGAATTAGCATTCGTTCCTAATTATAAAATCTTAAGTATGTTTCATAGATCATGCCAAGTGTCAAAGAGATTGGTCTTCGCTTTCAGTACCCAATGATGACACGTGCAAAAAAATAAATAAAAAAATACTACAAAACGAAGATCCTCCGTACATGTAAATTCACTTTCAGACTAACTTTGCTCATTTCTCTTGTATTATAACAACCGACATAAGTACAGTTTCTAGAAATCTTGAAACTCCTGAAACTTAGATTATATCTTGGTGTTTTTCAGTGTCCCTTTTTCGATCTTTTTCGCTCGGATTCGAAATTCTGTAAACAAAATTACAAATCAATCGTTTGCTCGTAGTAACAATGGACAAAAAGATCCTCTAGTCATTAGCTTACAATTATCGGACAATGGTGGGCGCCAACATCCTTCAGGATCTCTCGTTAATTTATGCAAAACCGCCACAGCTTTCTCGTTGCCCAGATATCTTTAGAACAACTTACCCTAGGCACACCAAACTTGCCGTGCACATCCATATGCTTGTGACCCAGAAGCATATTGAATCTGGACCTGATTGGCTGTTCAGGGTATTTAGATCATCGATACATCAAGAAAGTTGAAAGGAATGACCAAACTAGTTTCTCTGATTTGGTGGAAACCTTGGTGGCCATCTTTAATTTATGCAAAATCTTTAATGATGTATATGTCTGATGCCATTTAAGTGTTCTATTCGAAACTTGGTATACAGCATCAATGTATCAGGAGACCTACCACATCAGTTCCTTGACTGGCGGGAAGCATAGGTGGCCATCTCCAATTTATGCAAATTCATTAATGATCTCTGATACTGTTGAAGTGCTCGATTTGGTAAAATTTGGTATACATCATTGATGCATCAAGGGAATAAGATGAATGACAGAACTGGTTTCTCTGATTGGGCGGAAATCTTGGCGACCATTTTTAACTTTAATATGCAAAATCATTAATGATCTATATCCGATAACATTTTAGTGCTTCGTATGTAACTATAATTCATCTAACCGGGTACATCAAGAAATTATGATTAATGACCAGTTTCTCTGATTAGGTGGAAAACTTGATTGTCATCTTTAATTTATGCCAGATCTATACCTCTGGTACTGTTCAATTGTTTGAGGCAAGACTTTGTACACATCATTAATACATCAAGAGACGAAAAATGAATGACAGAACCATTTTCTCTGATTGGATAGAAACCTTGGCAGCCATTTTTAATTTATGTTAAATCATTGATGATATATGCATGTTCATCACCTTGACTACAACCTGACAATCTTCATCACCTTGGAAACAACCACACTATCGTACAGATTAACAAGTGCCAACCAAATGATGTGGCATGCAGATGGACGTCTGTTCATTCTTGTTGGGGGGGGGGGGGGCTGGGGCGTTTCTTATGCCTCGAGCTAGGGGGCTGAAACTTACCACACTATACCCTTGAGTCAAGCTCTACCAGAAAATGCTGAAAATCCAAGATGGCCGCTTTGATGAAGTCACAGTGACGTCATTTTCAAAAAAGGCATTCTAGGTCGATGTTTCAGTCAGATTTTTAGCTCATCTGGACCGAAGGCCGATGGGCTAATGTCATGGTCTGATTGTCCGTCGTCCGTAACCATCTTTTCTCTGAAACCGCTTGGCTGATTAAGCTGAAACTTGGCATGCATGTTCCCCCAATGAGTACACCAGAATTTGTCCATGCGGTGTCGATAGGATTTTAAATATGGCGCAAATCTTGAATTTGCCAGTGAAATGTTATCATAATTTTTCGTTAACTACTTCATGGATCTTTCTTCAAATTTGGTACACCGGTTCCCCTTTGGGTCTAGTTGTACAACATATATACTTTAGTCTAATTTGAATATCCAATATGGCCACCAGGCGGTCATCTTGGATTTTCCCATGAAACTTTATCGCGATTTCTCAGGAACTACTGCATGGATCTTTCTCAAATTTGGTACACAGGTTCCCCTTGGGGTCTAGTTGTGGAAGATACCTTTTGTGGTCTGATTAAAAAAAAACAATATGGCCACCGGGCGGCCATCTTGGATTTCCTGATGAAACATTGTTATTGCAATTTCTCAGGAACTACTGCATGGATCTTTCTCATATTTGGTATACAGGTTCCCCTTGGGGTCTAGTTGTGCAAGATACAGTTTGTGATTTGATTCGAAAGTCCAATATGGCCACCAGGTGGATTTCCTATTGGAACTTTATCGCGATTTCTCAGGAACTACCGCATTGATGTGTCTCAAATTTGATACACAGGGGGTCTAGTTGTGCAAGATACCTTTTCTGGTCCGATTCAAAAATCCAAAACTTTGTTATGAAATCTCAGAAAATTACTGCATGGATGATTTAGTGTGCAACACACGTCAGAAACCCATCTATTGCAGTTCTCTAGTAAAAAATTTTAACAGCTACTTTCTCCAGTTACAGCCAGATGAGCTACAGTGCCGTGGCACTATCTTTATAATTTTTTATTCATGCAATTTCTCCACAAAACCAGAAATTTTGAAAAAAAAATAAGGAAAAGAGAACTTTTCTGGTACCCCACATGGCTGCCATCTTGAACTTACTCCTGATACTCTGCTCCGGGGGTTATGCAAATAGGCTCCAAATTACCGCAATATGATATTAGCTACAAAGTTATGGAGTGTCAGCTCTCAATTATTTGTCGTTCCGGAGATAGCGCAGAATGTTTGGTAGAGGAGGGGGTCATAATACCCTCCCCCGCCCCCCCCCCCATTCTCAGGCCTGGTATGATTAACTTGATCCATTTGTCAGACTCATTTTGAGCCAGGCCAAACTGTGGATGCAAATTTGACATAGCACCAAAAATAGACATCAAGCCTTTATGTACATAGCACCAAAAATAGACATCAAGCCTTTATGTACATAGCACCAAAAATAGACATCAAGCCTTGCCAATAAAGACACAAATTAGTGGAATTGAAGATTCCAATCTCAGTGATATTACTATTCTCAACAAATAATACACAATACAATATAATTAAACTCCACAAGTAGTCTTTTATTCTGAAATATTCAAGGTTCACACACACACGTGTCGATTAATAGCTTGGGTAGACTGGAACTCCATTCTTACAAACAAACTCTGCTACAGCATTGATAAATGGCAATAAAGTTTAAGAAACACAAAATAAATGAGTCCTTTATAATTTGCTAAGTCTGCGGCTTCATGGTTTCGGCAATACCCCCGCATCTCTGGCCAGATTGGCTAGATCCTCTGGAAAATATGAAGAATATAGAAAACGGTGAATGGATGAGGCATTGTCGGATACTTCAAACATAACAGAAATGGGTGTACATCAGTATCTCGTGTCTAAAACTTGCAAAAGCTGTTTGTTCATCACTTTCTTGGATGTTGTATAGCGAGAGTGGTCACTGTATAGTGAGAGTGGTCACTGTATAGCGAGAGTGGTCACTGTATAGCGAGTGGTCACCGTATAGCGAGAGTGGTCACGGTATAGCGAGAGTGGTCACGGTATTGCGAGAGTGGTGACCGTATAGCGAGAGTGGTCACTGTAAAGCGAGAGTGGTCACTGTATAGTGAGAGTGGTCACTGTATAGCGAGTGGTCACCGTATAGCGAGAGTGGTCACTGTATAGCGAGAGTGGTCACGGTATTGCGAGAGTGGTGACCGTATAGCGAGAGTGGTCACCGTATAGCGAGAGTGGTCACTGTATAGCGAGAGTGGTCACTGTATAGCGAGAGTGGTCACGGTATAGTGAGAGTGGTCACTGTAAAGTGAGAGTGATTCACTCTTGTCAGCATTACTCCCCAATACATTTTTATTTTCTATGAGAGTAATCTACAACTCTATTAGGGAAAAAGGTGATTGAGGGAGTGATGACCTTGACCTGAATTCTGGTACATGACACATCGTCCCCTTAATGTATCGATATTTGATTTTGGGGTCACCTTGTCCTCGACCTATATTTTGGTATGTGACGCATCCCTCTCCCCCTAATGGATATGGCAGATTCCAGGTAAAACCATACCATTAACTCCCATTTCTGTCTGTCCTTGACGAAATAGGACATTAGTAACACCAATAACTTTAAAAATATCATAAACAATATTCCCTGTACATTATTATCTAAAATGTGTCAATGAATTGCATAAGATAAGATGAGCCCTATGAATTCTTTGTATAGTTTTTAGCGGAACAAAACACAAATTACATTAGTAACATTTGTGTTACTAATGTCATTTTTCGGTCAAAATCTATTTTGTATATGTACAAGAAATTTCTTATACCAGAAG
Organism: Hanleya hanleyi; assembly: GCA_036873755.1. NCBI lineage: Eukaryota > Metazoa > Mollusca > Polyplacophora > Lepidopleurida > Hanleyidae > Hanleya > Hanleya hanleyi. Next base: position 20,156 of record JAVTVY010053102.1, on the reverse strand, counting down.
CACTTGCATATGCTCAGTGGAATTAGGCCAAGTATATTGATGTATCTGTACCATTGTCAGTGTATGTCATCACCCATGCTGTAATATTGCGCCTTTTCAAAAAAATTCTAATGTCATTTCTGTCAAGGGAGTTAGGACAGAAATGGCATTAGTAACATTTTCAAACACCCATAGTATCTATGTATTGGTATTTAATACACTGGCAATGGTACATATATCTCAATAAGGTCAAGCTAGTACTACTGTAAATCTTTAATTGAATAATTTAATTGACATTTGTTTTGTGGTGAATATTGTAAAAAAAGTTGGACGGAAATATGACATTAGAACAAATGACATTAAAAACATTTACATTTCTGTCTCTCGATCTATTATACTGCAGATACGAAATGTGCAGTGTAAAACTGTTTATATTCAGATAGGCATACATTCCACAACATTTGTGGGTTTAGCAAACACAGTGCAAGACACAGAGTCAATTATTTTTCAGTGAGACGGACAATTTTGACGGAAAGTGGTATGGTTTTACGTGGACTCCGCCATATACGGACACACCAAAAAACGATTTTGAAGGATTTCCCGATTTTGGGGTCACAAGACCTGGACCATCGACCTAAATTTTGGTATGTTACACATTGTCACCCATTAATGCATCAACTGACACAAAAAAATCTGATATTTAATGATTTCCTGATTTTGGGTTACATTGACCTTGACTTTAATTTTGGTACGCGACACATCGTCTGCCACTATTGTATCTACAGACACAAAAAAAATTGTGGTTTTTAACTATTTTCTTGTTCTGGGGTAACCGTTACCTTGGCTATTTACGTTAACCTCAATTTTAGTATGAGACACGTCTCTCCTATAAATGTACATGTACTGACACAGAAAAAAAAGAGAAAAAGATTATTAATGATTCCCCACTTTGACCGTGACCTCAAATTTGGTATGCACCATATTTTTCTCCCATATGAATCTACTAGCAAAGAATTAACAATTTCCAATGCCTTCCTGATCATTAGGCACAGTGACCTTTGATCTCAATTATGGTACACGGCATCTCCACATATTGTATCCACTCACAAAAATTGCAACTGTGCACAGAAAACTGTCATAGATATAGACTGGACATGAACAGTACATTGATTTTCTGAGTTTTTAGACCAGTGACCTTTGACCTCGACCTCCACTTGTCTTTGGTATGCGACACATTATCCACAACTAGTGTATCTACTGACAAGAAATTGAAACAATAGATAGGAAACTCTCCCAGATAAAGACCGGACATGAATGGACGGGTTGCCATCACTTTCGGACGGGCGTATAAAAATGAGAGACTGGACAACCTATCTTCAAGCTTTGATTGTAATATATATCCGACTAGCAAGACATGGTGCGAACAATATTTCACCAAAATCTAAACACTGTATCATAAAACATTCATGATCGAGAATTCATTGTTATGATGTGGAATTTTATCCATGATCGAGTGATGTCTGACCTAGTTTGTGAATATCATGAAAAAAACGCTCTTTTCAAGCGACGTTCTCGGTCAGAAAGGATTTTGGAATGGGACAAAAGGATATGTGAAGATAATATGGGAAAACCCCCCTGGTGTGTGATGGTAAATAAGCTGGCTTTGTTCAATACAAAACCTGCCAAATCAGATTACATACTTAAATATCAGCCTTAAATATCAGCGATGGTCAATTGCACAAAAATGGAGATGTGATTAATCAAAATGTGCTTTTCGGGACATTTATATGGAGGACTTTCTCTTGCAGCAAACAGGACACCTCAACCCAAAATTATATTGCCAAAAAATAAGATTATTTAGAGAACGATTTTGGTTTGAGATATCATAATTTTGTTACAAGAGAAGAAATGCCTCAAAAATACCCAAAATAGGCAAGTGAGTACATTATTACCAAAATAGGCCAGTGAGTACATTATTACCAAAATAGGCCAGTGAGTACATTATTGTGATCAGTCAAATGTTCATTCATCTTACAGTGCAGTTGAACATCGCACTTCTTTTGCACCGGTTATTTCAATATCTTTTCTAATTATTCAGACAGCAAAACTTAACTTGAGACTACTGTGGAGATTCTGCAAACATACTAAAAATTTCACTAGCTGTCTTTGCAGTTCTTTGGATAAATAACATCCATGCCATAGTATTTAGCTTCAGTTGACATGAAGATGGATGTTTTGTACTTGTAAGTCTAATAATGCTGTTTGTACTTGTAAGTCTAATACATGTAATGCTGTTTGTACTTGTAAGTCTAATACATGTAATGCTGTTTGTACTTGTAAGTCTAAATAAGACATGTGGCACGCTGCTTTGTAATGGAAAGTCTGAATATGACACGTACTCGCCGTTTGTACTTGTAAGTCTAGAATACACGTAATGCTGTCTGTAATTTCTTGTAAGTCCACTAATAGCTGCAATGTTGTTTGCAAAATTTGTAAACTAATATTAATAATGCTGCCTTGAATGTAAAGTCTTAATAATAGATGTGTATGCTGCCTGGAAATTTGTAAGTCTTAATTACATGCAATGCCAAGTTTGAGAAAATTCGAGGGAAGAAATGAGGTATACTTTCTTCAGTACTCTACTCACACACACAAAAAGTTTTTGAAGAAGTAGTATTCAAGGGTACTTCATGAAAAAGTGGAGGAAGGGGGCAAAGCCTGCTTGGTGTGAGGGGGTATGCACAATTGATTGGCTCCTAGTAACATAACATCCTTTCAAGCCTAGCTCTGTATGAATGGCGAATTTTGGCATTCAAAGCTTCAGCAGTACTATTCGAATAGTATTCAAACATTCGTTTGCAAGCCTGGTACACCAGGTGGTGCAGTGGTCAATTCGTCGACTGATATTGGCAGGTAAACACGAGTATAGCGTCCTGTGTTATTTGATTTAATTACCACGAATAAAAGATATACCAATGAAGGGTAAATATGGTCAACCCAGTCAGTGATCTTGAGAAATTAATTGGCGAAAATTGATCGCCAGTTGTGAACAACAACTTGCCTTGTGCAGCATACGAAAAAAGAAAAAAAATCTCGGAAAATTACAAATGCTAGATAAATACTGTATGGCTCGTATCTGTAAATTACAAATGCTAGATAAATACTGTATGGCTCGTATCTGTAAATTACAAATGCTAGATAAATACTGTATGGCTCGTATCTGTAAATTACAAATGCTAGATCAATACTGTATGGCTCGTATCTGTAAATTACAAATGCTAGATCAATACTGTATGGCTCATATCTGTAAATTACAAATGCTAGATCAATACTGTATGGCTCGTATCTGTAAATTACAAATGCTAGATCAATACTGTATGGTTCGTATCTGTAAATTACAAATGCTAGATAAATACTGTATGGCTCGTAAATTACAAATGCTAGATCAATACTGTATGGCTCGTATCTGTAAATTACAAATGCTAGATAAATACTGTATGGCTCGTATCTGTAAATTACAAATGCTAGATCAATACTGTATGGCTCGTATCTGTAAATTACAAATGCTAGATAAATACTGTATGGCTCGTATCTGTAAATTACAAATGCTAGATCAATACTGTATGGCTCGTATCTGTAAATTACAAATGCTAGATCAATACTGTATGGCTCGTATCTGTAATGAGTAGAGTTATCAGGATTCTTTGGACAGCCTTATTGTGTTGATTAAGCGATGGAATATCCAATTTCAGTCAAGGGAGAGAGTGCCCAGAGTAAGCCATAAATGAGAAACTCTCGACTTTTGTTTTCTGCCTTGAACCACATGCAGAATCAGGTTACTTTGTCCAGGGTCATCTAAGAATGCCAGTAGCATAATCGTGAATTCAAGCTCAATGATGCTGCTGTAACTTTCAACCAATTTCAATGTTGTGCAGCATTATTTAGTGTAATTCATCAGTATATCAGGTAACTGAAAATTAATGCAAGAATATTGCCAGCCATTTTGACGATGTCCCAGATCATGTGCATGTCGCAATGTTAAGGGGTCGTCTCGAATATTCGAATGTAATTTTATTATTCAAATATTCGAAATTGTAACATACTGCGAATGTATTAGACTTTGTTTCAGCTCTACAAGTCAGCATCACAGCCACATCTGGAAATGTCAGTGTTGAGTGTTTACAGTTGTCACATTCAGTATTAAGCACAAACCCAAATTATGCTGCGGACATATTGAACGTGGCAGCCTATGGTCTGTTTATGATGGTCGTAACTACTGTGTGGTGTCACGTGTGTAACTGCTACCTTTTTCTCTAGCTGCATGGATCCTAGCTGCTTCTTCTGCATATGTTGCCCTCAACTTATCATCGTGTTCCTGAATGACCACCTCCTTCGCTGTTAGAGACTCTGAAATATATAACATTAGATATAAATATTTTAACTCCACTTCAATGGAGTAATTAGTAGACATACGATTCTTGAAGTAGTAGTTGATTGGAGGGGCATTATGAGTAGTGCCTGAACAAAATGATTTGGGTATAATTACATCCAAGAACTTAAAATTGGCAAAATACATCACTAGTATTACTAGATGAAGTTAAGCAAAGTACAGGCATTATTAGGAGATGTCAACGCATCTGATATCACTAAATGAAGCCAAGCAAAATAGAGGCGTTATTCGGTAGATAGATAGATAGTTTATTGCTCGTTTTTGCCCGAAGGCTAAAGGCACCACATAAAAGCGAACATACAGGACATATAAAAAGTACAAGCAATACATAAAAACAATACGATCAAAACTATTCACTGATACATAGGGTTACGTAGGATTACATATGATACTTTATTGCACTATTGTGCCTGTAGACTAACAATTACAAGAAACAAACAAACATGGTGTATACATATACATACAGAACATAAGAGGGTTGTGGGGCTTGGAAGCCAACAGCTTCATTGACAGGAGAGCTTCATTGACAGGAGAGCTTCATTGACAGGAGAGACCACAGTGATCCCACAGTGGAATATTCGGAGATGTCAACACAGCACTACTGAATGAACTCATGTAATGTACAGGCCTTATCAGGAGATCTATGCCAACACATCACTAACAGTACTATGAAGTCAATTAATGTACAGGCCTTATTAGATGTCAACATATCACAAGTAATGCTAAATGAAGTGAAGCATTGTACAGGCTTTATTAGAAGATGAAAACACATCACTAATAGTACTATGAAGTCAATTAATGTACAGGCCTTATTAGGATATGTCAACACTGTTACTATGCAGTAGTCTACAGTTGTCAAGTTGTGACGTTGAGTCACAAGAGTGACGTCCCTTCATGTAGCCGACCCGCCGGCAGACGAAAGGGTGGAGCAGTTCACTTGCTACTGCATGGACTAAAGAAAACTGATTTAATATTTGAAGAAATACATTCCGAATTAGGAATTATTTGAACTCCTCGATATATAGTCAATATATAGAATATGCCCCACTGTTTGATCCGCCGACTCTTGTGATGCAACGTCACAACTCGAGAATACCGTATTAATTTGAAGCGTAACTAGGATTTTCCATCGGACCAAAAAAGGTACTATCGTGCACTACTAGGCCACCTGTGGGACCTGTGTACCAAATTTCAGAAAGATCCAGGAAATATTTCCTGAGATTTCACGATAACAATGTTTCAAGGGGAACTTCACGATGGCCGCCTTGTGGCCATATTAGATTTTTGATTCGGACCAAAAAAGGTATCTTGCACAACTAGACCATAAGGGGAACCTGTGTACCAAATTTGAGAAAGATCCATGCAGTACTTCCTGAGAAATCACGATAACCATGTTGCATGGGAAAATCCAAGATGGCCGCCTGTTGGCCATATTGGATTTGCTAACCGGACCAGAAAAGTTATCTTGCACAACCAGACGACAAGGAGAATCTGTGTACCAAATTTAACAAAGATCCATGCAGTAGTTCCTGAGAAATGACGATAAAGTTTCATGGGGAAATCCAATATGGCTGCCTGGTGGCCATATTGGATTTTCAAATCGGACCAGGAAAGGTATCTTGCACAACTAGACCCCAAGGGGAACCTGTGTACCAAATTTTAGAAAGATCCATGCAGTAATTCCTGAGAAATGATGATAAAGTTTCATGAGGAAATCCAAGATGGCTGCCTGGTGGCCATATTGGATTTTCGAATCAGACCAAAAAAGGTATCTTGCACAACTAGACCCCAAGGGGAACCTGTGTACCTAATTTGAGAAAGATCCATGGAGTAGTTCCTGAGAAATGACGATACAATGTTTCATGGAGAAATCTAAGATGGCTGCCTGGTGGCCACAGGTATGAAAGCATACTGAAATGGGGTAAGAAACTGCTACTACAGTCTGTTACTTATTCAGTACTAAGACGGGTGATATTTCGCTTCCTGGTTTTACCGCATACCCAATTCTCCCTCTGGCACTGAAGAGCGGTATGCAGGGGAGAAGAGCAGGAACTATCAAGCGCAAACCAGGTGACGTCATAGTTCTTCTAGGTAAAACAAGCGCATGTACGAAGCATACGCGAAGAATGACTAGATTTTAAACACAGTATCTGGTAGAGTGATTCGGTGGCCGAGTGGGTTAGAGAGGTTCGGCTGTCGGCAAAAGGTTCGCGTGTTCGAGCCCCATCAGACAGACTGTAGTAGCAGGGTGTTAGCTGGAAATGGAGTGCTACCATACCTCGTGGCCAGATTGGATTTTCGAATCGAACCAGAAAAGGTATCTTGCACAACTAGCCCCCAAGGGGAACCTGTGTACCAAATTTGAGAAAGATCCATGCAGTAGTTCCTGAGAAATCGCGATACAATGTTTCATGGGGAAATCAAAGATGGCTGCCTTGCGGCCATATTGGATTTTCGAATCGGACCAGGAAAGGTATCTTGCACAACTAGACCCCAAGGGGAACCTGTGTACCAAATTTGAGAAAGATCCATGGAGAACTTTCTGAGAAATGACGATAACAATGTTTCATGGAGAAATCTAAGATGGCTGCCTGGTGGCCATATTGGATTTTCGAATCGAACCAGAAAAGGTATCTTGCACAACTAGACCCCAAGGAGAACCTGTGTACCAAATTTGAGAAAGATCCATGCAGTAGTTCCTGAGAAATCGCAATAACAAGACGGACTGAAGGACGGACGGACGACGGACGAAAAGCGATTTGAACTGCTAGCAGTTTTGATATAGCCTCCAAGTTGAATAACACCGATCAGTTCAGAGCGAAACCCTCTTGGAACAATTTCGATCGTGCATGGAAAGTAACATGTATGTTCATATGCATGATACGGTGGCTCATAAGTGACATTGACTTTTTTTTAATTATGAATTTATTTTTTTTGCATTATCACCTAGGTGGAAATTATTCTCACCCGGGTGATATTATTATCACCTGGGTGGAAATTATTCTCACCTGGGTGGAAATTATTTTCACCTGGGTGATATTATTATCACCTGGGTGGAAATTATTCTCACCTGGGTGGAAATTATTTTCACCTGGGTGATAATATTATCACCTGGGTGGAAATTATTCTCACCTGGGTGGATATTATTATCACCTGGGTGGAAATTATTTTCACCTGGGTGATATTATTATCACCTGGGTGGAAATTATTCTCACCTGGGTGGAAATATTTTCACCTGGGTGATAATATTATCACCTGGGTGGAAATTATTCTCACCTGGGTGGATATTATTATCACCTGGGTGGAAATTATTTTCACCTGGGTGATATTATTATCACCTGGGTGGAAATTATTTCACCTGGGTGGGAATTATTTTCACCTGGGTGATATTATTATCACCTGGGTGGAAATTATTCTCACCTGGGTGGAAATTATTTTCACCTGGGTGATATTATTATCACCTGGGTGGAAATTATTCTCACCTGGGTGGATATTATTATCACCTGGGTGGAAATTATTTTCAACGGGTGATATTATTATCACCTGGGTGGAAATTATTATCACCTGGGTGGAAATTATTTTCACCTGGGTGATATTATTATCACCTGGGTGGAAATTATTCTCACCTGGGTGGAAATTATTCTCACCTGGGTAGAAGGAGTTCGCATGAAACAACGGAGTGAACGGCGCTGGTATAGGGTGCATTCCACACCTAAATGATGTGCGGTTAAAAATAGACATGGGTTCGGGTCTTCGGCCTTAAATATATGTGAAATCTTTAAGAAAACCCCTGTAAAATTATATATTTTCCAAATGAGCACACTCATGCCATTATTCCAGGAGGCAAGTGAGCTATTGAAATTGAAAATGAAAGACGTGCAATCCTTCTTAAACCTTCTTCAACTTTTCTGAAAAACTCCTTAAAATATATGAAAATGTGTCAAATTCTACCCGCAACCCAGAGAAAATGTACGAAATGATTTTCTTTGTATGTATGTTAAAGTGTTTCCCGTCCAAAGGACAATTTAAAATGGCGAAAAAAACAGGGGGTCGACCTACTCGTTTTTTGTAAAATTTTATCGCCATAAAGGATCATCATTTTCGTTTCCCGAAAAAGTGAGGATTTTGGCCTGCCTGATATTCAATTCCGGAAACGATTAACTCCGTAGTGTCGCGTAGTTGAGACCAGCAAGCAACAACCTGTAACCATCTCGGTCATCTATACGCGGTAAGACTCAACCACCTCGCTGGGGGTCTAATAACACCCCAGCCACCAGTCAGATTTTTGGACCGGATTCGGGGCCTTCGCGCACATCGCCGGAAGTGACATCATATATAGTAAAATAGATGTATACCGAACATTTCGATTACTTTTCAAGTCTGCATAATACCTCTGTTGACCTAGCGTTAAAAAGAATTATCTGGAGATAATTTTCCCTGTTTATCTGGACAGAGCATATGAAAAGTAGTTCGCTCATGTGCAACACTAAAGGAGTTGTTCGGCTGGATTCAAACTGAACCGTGCGTTGGTTGGTTTCCCCTATACGTCATAGCAACGTAGTAAAGGTCAACTTCCGCTATTGGTGGCAGGGATGGTAATGGAGCCTGCGAAATGGAGCATGCGCTGTGGGGAGGTTGGGTAAGACTGACCCTGGGGATCGTGTGTATCCATGTTCAGCCTACTTTCGGCAATTGCAAGAGGGAATTTCCATAAAGCAATACCACGTGACTTCGTCAGCCAATCAGCAAAAAGTCTACCGACGTAACCCCAACGTAACTCGCCATTTTCGACATTCTCGTCTCGCGAGACTCCCTACTGCGAGAAAGAGTCTCACGGGTAAATGGGAGCCATCCCCCAAAATTTGGGGGGTGAGTAGGCGGCGTATGATTTTCACCTCTGTATCCGGCTTGTCATTGACCTGCTGACTCCGCCGAGCTAGAAGCGAATTGCTGAGCATAACGTGGGCTATATAATTTGGAAATGACTCTTTCCGTTTCGGAGCATATCAATCGCGAACAAATTATTGTCGGTATGTATACTTGGCCGTGAAAGCGAGTTATCTAATACAGGAAGTAGTTCGCGGGTAGACACGGCTCTCTTTGAGAATGAATAGTCCCGGTCGAGCGAGTGATGTCATGCTGCTTCGCTTTGAGATTGGAGATTCAAAAATGTCACCAGTTTACATGAGAGTCGCTTTGGTCTCCCGCATTTGAGAATGCATTTTCGAGTCATGTGATGAACTACTTGTTCAACATTTCAGATCCACCACACCTCTTGTATGATACGAAAGTTATTCATACCTATATATTTTGTAAGCTCAGGCAATATCTGTTCCAGAAGTGGTATGAATACCTGTAATTTATCAGATTTCTCGAGTCTGTTCTCTGCCGGATGAAGGCCGAACAGAATCCGGTAAAACACCGGATATCGCTCCGCGATAATGGAGACACACGATTCGCAAGCCATCTTATGGATGGCGAAGTGTACGCAAATGCAGCAAGCAAATGTTATATCTTCGTTTGAAGAAATGGTTACGTCCAGTAGGGTGATACTATAGATTTCAGTTAGTAGAAAGGGAAGAAGAATTACCATGCTGTCAAAAACAGGCGACCTTCCTTATTCTGAAATTAGGGCCATTTGTGCGAAACCGTGACCTAGTGTGGAGTGCACCCATAGTGACAGTACGTCATGTACATGTACATGTACATACGGGCAATCTGTGGCCAAATTGACTATAATATTAATACAATAAAATGAAAATATATAATGATTTTCACCCAGGTGAGAATAATTTCCACCCAGGTGATAACAATATCACCCAGGTGAAAATAATTTCCACCCAGGTGATAATAATATCCACCCAGGTGATAATAATATCCACCCAGGTGAGAATAATTTCCACCCAGGTAATAATATTATCACCCAGGTGAAAATAATTTCCACCCAGGTGATAATAATATCCACCCAGGTGAGAATAATTTCCACCCAGGTGATAATATTATCACCCAGGTGAAAATAATTTCCACCCAGGTGATAATAATATCCACCCAGGTGAGAATAATTTCCACCCAGGTGATAATATTATCACCCAGGTGAAAATAATTTCCACCCAGGTGATAATATTATCACCCAGGTGAAAATAATTTCCACCCAGGTGATAATATTATCACCCAGGTGAAAATAATTTCCACCCAGGTGAAAATAATTTCCACCCAGGTGATAATAATATCCACCCAGGTGAGAATAATTTCCACCCAGGTGATAATATTATCACCCAGGTGAAAATAATTTCCACCCAGGTGAGAATAATTTCCACCTAGGTGATAATGCAAAAAAAAAAAATACATAATTAAAAAAATATCAATGTCACTTATGAGCCACCGTAGCATGATGCCGGTTGGTGTTTTATCAACGAAAGAAGAAATAATTATTTTTTTCATATGAATTCGCTTGTCATAGGCCTACACGCTAACTTGTTTCTGGCTGCTACCTTTACAGGTCCGTACCCAACCATGTATTTCAAACAATACATGGCCTAACGAGCTATGGTTAAAACAGGTGCTCAATAGCACTTCTTTTCATGCTGTACCCCCCTCCCTGTTAACACATCATTAGTATTACCAGAAATGGATGAAAACTCCACTTCTGGTATTACTGAATGAAGCCAAGCAATGTACACCAGACCAGCATTTAACATGACCGATATAGAGTTCAGCCTTTCTTCTATACTCCAGCCCTTATTTTTGAGAAGATGTGATCACTGGTATTGCTAAATGAAGCCAAGCAACATACAGGCCTTATGAGGAGATTTTAACATCACAGGCCAAGCAATGTACACTGATTCTGTGATGTCCATAAACATGATACTCACTGTGTCTCTTGTGTCCATAAACAATCCCAGCAAACAAGGCTGTATACCTGCACAACTGAAATGATAGACAATTGTATTGAACAGTTCCACGATTGTCATTAACTAAGTAGGATGTTCAATTCATGCAAAATAAACAACTGATCAATGTTAACACACATTATATAGAATTATATAAACTGCTTTTCAATGTTGTGTGCTTAATATTTATGGACTTCTGCTGGCAGTCATATTGAGAAAATTGTTTTTGTGGATTTTTATTTTTGTGGATATACCTGTGTGTGAAAGCTGGTGTGCAGACATTTCCCCCCTCCCCCCACCCCCCCCGAGGACATTTCCTCTTGCAGACATTTCCCCATGCAGACATTGCTCCCTTCGGATATGTCCCGCTTCCTATATATTTTTGCACTATAATTACGTACGAATGTGTAGCAAAGATAAAATATTCACAAAAACAATTTGGAGCATTTTTTTCTTATTTTTTTTTCATTTTGTTTTAATTATTTTTAATAACCTTAATTAGGCATGATCATTTTCTCTTCTCTGTATATTGGTAGGATACAGGCTAAACCAGGATAAAAATAACTGAATAGCTTTTACCTAGTTATAGAAATTAAGTAAATTGGTCGTTAAATTTGAGTGAGCGAGCGGGTGAATAGGGTTTAACGTCGCTTTCAACTTTTTTTTCAGCTACATCATGACAGGAAAGGGAGGGGTACCTACTTGTAACAGAGAAGATCTAATGCTGTCATTTTATAGTGCTGTCCCACTGAAATTTCATGCCATAGGCAGACAGGACACCCCACTCGGTCACATTATGCTGATACTGAACGAACCAATCCTTGTTCCATCCTCTTAATGCTGAGCATAAGCGAGGAAGCAACAAGTTCCTTGGTATGGCTCGACCTGGGATTGAACCCAGTACCTACTAGTTACGAGGCCGACGCTCTAACCATTGGTCACTGCAGTGCAGTCCATTAAATTTAAAACAAGCGTTCTGAGAACCCCAACATCTCGCCTTACGGGGTCATCCGCCGAAGGTGCAGCAGTATTGAAAGCATACATGTAGAGCAAACAATAAGGTCTGGAATAGGTGATGTGGTACAGGCAATAATATCTGGAATAGATTATCTGGTACAGGCAATAACATCCGTCCCATGTGGGATTACTGGCATATAAGTTAATCCCATGTAGGATGGATAGGTCAGTGCCGTCGGATTACTGGTGCATAGTGCAGTCCAGTGTGAGATTACTGCTGGATAGGTCAGTGCCATGTGAGATTACTGCTGGATAGGCCAGTCCTGTGTAGGATTACTGCTGGATGGACCAGTCCCGTGTGTTATTACTGATGGATAGACCAGTCCCCTGTGGGATTACTGCTGGATAGGCCAGTCCTCTCTGGGATTACTGCTGGATAGATGAGTCTCGTATGGGATTAATGCTGGATAGGACAGTCCCGTGTGGGATTACTGCTGCATAGGCAGTCCAGTGTGGGATTACTGCTGCATACGGCAATCCTGTGTGGGATTACAGCTGGGGAGGCCAGTTCCATGTGGGATTACTACTGGATAGGCTAAACCTGTGTGGGATTACAGCGGGATAGGTTAGTCCCATGTAGGATTATGGCTGGATAGGTCAGTGCCATGAGGGATTACTGCTGCCTATTGCAGTCCAGTGTCATATTACTTCTGGATAGGTCAGTCCCGTGTGAGATTACTGCTGCATAGGCCAGTCCCGTGTGGAATTACTGCTGGATAGGCCAGTCCCATGTTGGATTACTGCTGGATAGGCCAGTCCGGCCTGGGATTACTGCTGGATAGGTCAGTCCCATGTGGCATTACTGCTGGATGGGCCAGTGCCATTTGGGATTACTGCTGGATAGATCAGCTCTGTGTGAGATTACTGCTGGATAGGCCAGTCCCAAATGGGATTACTGCTGGATAGACCAGTCTGGTCTGGGATTACTGCTGGATAGTTGAGTTCCGTATGGGATTACTGCTGGATAGATCAGTCCCGTACATGGCATTACTGCTGGATAGGCCAGTGCCATTTGGGAATACTGCTGGATACGTCAGTCCCGTGTGGGATTACTGCGGGAGAGCTGTGACCTAGGAAAACATGAAACATGTCCACCAAGTTTTATAATCATCCCACGAAAGGTTCAACAAACTTTCCATGTACAGATCTACATGTAAATTTTTGCCCAACAAAAACCTTAACCATGGAAACGTACAAAGTCAAAACTGCAATAATTAGGACAAAAATTCATATTTAATGTCATATTTCTCAAATAGCACATGCACAGCCTCGAATCACATTGAACATGGGTAGCAAGTGTCAAACTCATCCAATGAAAGCCGACAGCTTCAGAAAACTTTCCATGTAGAGGTGTACATTATTATTGGCAGATTACTTAGACGAAACCCTCAAAATTTGAACAAAAATTAATATTTCATCTCCTAAATAGCACAGGGACATCCTCTAATCATAAGAAACACGTGTACCAAGTTTCATAATCATTCAATGACATCTGACAATTGCAGCGAACTGTGGTGTACAGATGTATATGTGCACTTCAGCTAAACGCAAAACTCACTCATTTGCCAGAATTTGGAGAAAAAATAATATTTCATCTCCTAAATAGCACAGGTACATCTTCTAATCATAAGAAACATGTGTACCAAGTTTCATAATCATTCAAAGACAGCTGACAACTGCAGCAAACTGTGGTGTTCAGATGTACATGTGCACTTCAGCTAAACACAAAACTCAATCATTTTCCATAATTTGGAGAAAAATTCATATTTCATCTCAAAAATAGCACAGGTACATTCTCTCTAATCATAAGAAACCTGTGTACCAAGTTTTGTAATCATCCAATGAGAGCTGACAACTGCAGCAAACTTACCATGTACATGCATACACATAGAGGCTTACATGTACAATTCACCTAAACAGAAAACTCATTCATTTGCCATAATTTGGAGAAAAATTAATATTTCTTCTTAAAAATAGCACAGGTACATCCTCTAATCATAAGAAACATGTGTACCAAGTTTCATAATCATCCAATGACAGCTGACAACTGCAGGAAACTTACCATGTACATGTGCATGTATACATGTAGAGGCCTACATGTACAATTTACCTAAACAGAAAACTCATTCATTTGCCATAATTTGGAGAAAAATTAATATTTCTTCTTAAAAATAGCACAGGTACATCCTCTAATCATAAGAAACATGTGTACCAAGTTTCATAATCATCCAATGACAGCTGACAACTGCAGGAAACTTACCATGTACATGTGCATGTATACATGTAGAGGCCTACATGTACAATTTACCTAAACAGAAAACTCATTCATTTGCCATAATTTGGAGAAAAATTAATATTTCTTCCCAAAAATAGCACAGGTACATCCTCTAATCATAAGAAACATGTGTACCAAGTTTCATAATCATCCAATGACAGCTGACAACAGCAAGAAACTTTCCAAGTACAGATGTACATGTGCACTTCAGCTAAACGCAAAACTCATTCATAGGGATTTTAACATTAGAGCACCCCAGGGTAGTACCCTCAGGTGGCATACCCACCCCCCATATTTTTTTTATTTTTTAAATATTTTTTCTAATTTTTCTAGATTTTTTTTTAACTTGCTAAACCAAAAACCATATCATTTCCAGGCAGGGGACACCGACACCGACAACGACATCCTCTTTCCCCCCTCACAATATCTCCCCTTTACTTCGTAAGGCGAGATAACAAGCGTTCTGAGAACCCCAACATCTCGCCTTGCGGGGTCATCCGCCAAAGGTGCAGCAGTATTGAAAGCATACATGTAGAGCAAACAATAAGGTCTGGAATAGGTGATGTGTTACAGACAATAATGTCTGGAATATATTAACTGGTACAGACAATAACATCAGTCCCATGTGTGATTACTGGCAAAAGTTAATCCCATGTAGGATGGATAGGTCAGTGCCGTCGGATTACTGGTACATAGCAAAATTGGTTCATTGACGAAAAATCGGTTACGGTAATTTTGTCTTACGTAACCTATTGTTCGGTTACGATGTTAATTTTTACGTAACCAATTGGTTTCGCAAAACGGTTACGTAATTATAACAGTGCGCCGTCAACCAGTACCGTACAACTCGACTCGGGAGTAATATAGGCCTGTGGACAGCATGTGGTCGGAGACTGAACAGACAAATGAGTTAACATACGGGAATGGGATTGCACACGTAAATCGCTTCCACCATTCATGATTGGCTATTGTGACTCTGGCTGTATAATTCATTCAACATTTCCTTCTGATTCCATTAAAATCCCGATCGAAAAGTCTGAGAAGTTGAACACGCCGCCTGCAAATTTAGAGATGGCGGAAGGGACGAGTGTTAACCGCAAGCTTCGCGCTCTGAGATAATTCCTCCGCGAAGAGCTCTGCATGCCACCTCTGCTGCTAGCTCCGTGCAGAGCTTTCCACGGAGCAACAACCTCGGAGCGAGGAGGCTTGCGGGTAACCCTTACATTCCAACTCGTTGAAGTTTGATAATGCTGTTTCCTGGCCGCTATTGGTTTATTACGCCTGCCCTGAACCGAGGATAGACAAAACACTATGTGCAAGCTGACAGACTCAGACACACGCCTGCCACGTGGTAGTCTACAAATTCGATGCAGACAGGGTCGAGTTTACGACTTGGTTTCGCTTTTAAAACATGCTGAAAGACACATGTCATGTGGTTAAGTTTGCACAGTGGACAGACAGAGAAGAGGTTGGGACTTTTGTTACCAGAACATATGTTCAAGAAGTGCATTCACGTAACCGATTTTTCGTTCTGGCCATTTCTGATTTGCGTAACCGACACGCGAACGATCGTTTCGTTCGCGCCAAATTTCGAGGCCTGACATAGGGCAGTCCAGTGTGAGATTACTGCTGGATAGTTCAGTCCCATGTGAGATTACTGCTGGATAGGCCAGTCCTGTGTAGGATTACTGCTGGGTGGACCAGTCCCATGTTATTACTGATGGATAGTCCCCTGTGGGATTACTGCTGGATAGTCCAGTCCCAAGTGGGATTATTGCTGGATAGGCCAGTCCTGTCTGGGATTACTGCTGGATAGGTGAGTCTCGTATGGGATTAATGCTGGATAGGACAGACCTGTGTGGGATTACTGCTGCATAGGCAGTCCCGTGTGGGATTACTGCTGCATACAGCAATCCTGTGTGGGATTATGGCTGAGGAGGCCAGTCCCGTGTGGGATTACTACTGGATAGGCTAAACCTGTGTGCGATTACAGCGGAATAGGTCAGTCCCATGTAAAATTATGGCTGGATAGGTCAGTACCATGTGGGATTACTGCTGCAAATTGCAATCCAGTGTCATATTACATCTGGATAGGTCAGTTCCATGAGAGATTACTGCTGCATAAGCCAGTCCTGTGTGGAATTACTGCTGGATAGGCCAGTCCCGTGTGGGATTACTGCAGGATAGGCCAGTCCGGTCTGGGATTACTGCTGGATAGGTCAGTCCCGTGTGGCATTACTGCTGGATGGGCCAGTGCCATTGGGATTACTGCTGGATAGGTCAGTCCTGTGTGAGATTACTGCTGAATAGGCCAGTCCCAAATGGGATTACTGCTGGATAGACCAGTTCGGTCTCGGATTACTGCTGGATAGTTGAGTTCCGTTTGGGATTACAGCTGGATAGGTCAGTCACGTATGGCAATACTGCTGGATAGGCCAATGCCATTTGGGATTACTGCTGGATAGGTCAGTCCCGTGTGGGATTACTGCGGGAGAGCTGTGACCTAGGAAAACATGAAACATGTCCACCAAGTTTATAATCATCCCACGAAAGGTTCAACAAACTTCCCATGTACAGATCTACCTGTAAATTTTTGCCCAACAAAAACCTTATCAATGGAAAGGTACAAAGTCTAAACTGCAATAATTAGGAAAAAATTTCATATTTAATGTCATATTTCTTGAATAGCACATGCACATCTTTGAATCACATTGAACTTGGGTAGCAAATGTCAAACTCATCCAATGAAAGCTGACAGCTTCAGAAAACTTTCCATGTACAGGTGTACATGTATATACATGTACATTATTATTGGCAGATTAAGACAAAACCCTCAAAATTTGAACAAAAATTAATATTTCATCTCCTAAATATCACAGGTACATCTTCTAATCATAAGAAACATGTGTACCAAGTTTCATAATCATTCAATGACAGCTGACAACTGCAGCAAACTGTGGTGTACAGATGTACATGTGCACTTCAGCTAAACGCAAAACTCAATCCAATGAAAGCTGACAGCTTCAGAAAACTTTCCATGTACAGGTGTACATGTATATACATGTACATTATTATTGGCAGATTAAGACAAAACCCTCAAAATTTGAACAAAAATTAATATTTCATCTCAAAAATAGCACAGGTACATCCTCTTATCATAAGAAACATGTGTACCAAGTTTCATAATCATCCAATGACAGCTGACAACTGGAGCAAACTTACCATGTACATGTATATGTATACATGTAGAGGCCTACATCTACAATTTACCTAAACAGAAAACTCATTCATTTGCCATAATTTTGAGAAAAATTAATATTTCTTCTCAAAAATAGCACAGGTACATCCTCTTATCATAAGAAACATGTGTACCAAGTTTCATAATCATCCAATGACAGCTGACAACTGGAGCAAGCTTACCATGTACATGTATATGTATACATGTAGAGGCCTACATGTACAATTTACCTAAACAGAAAACTCATTCATTTGTCATAATTTGGAGAAAAATTAATATTTCATCTCAAAAATAGCACAGGTACATCCTCTAATCATAAGAAACATGTGTACCAAGTTTCATAATCATCCAATAACAGCTGACAACTGCAAGAAACTTTCCAAGTACAGATGTACATGTGCACTTCAGCTAAACGCAAAACTCATTCATAGGGATTTTAACATTAGAGCACCCCAGGGGTAGTACCCCCAGGTGGCATACCCACCCCCCATATTTTTTTTATATTTTTTTTAATTTTTATAGATTTTTTTTTAACTTGCTAAACCAAAAACCTTATCATTTCCAGGCAGGGGACACCGACACCGACGACGACATCCTCTTTCCCCCCTCACAATATCTCCCCTT
Organism: Hanleya hanleyi; assembly: GCA_036873755.1. Taxonomy (NCBI): domain Eukaryota; kingdom Metazoa; phylum Mollusca; class Polyplacophora; order Lepidopleurida; family Hanleyidae; genus Hanleya; species Hanleya hanleyi. Next base: position 1,683 of record JAVTVY010053102.1, on the reverse strand, counting down.
TACTTTGTAAGGCGAGATAAAAACGATTATACTCAACAATGTCTATTTTGTCTTGAAATCATTGAAACTATTGGGGTATATTCTTTGAATTCATATCAAATTTATTGTAAGTCGCAAAATGATAAAATCAAAGTACTTAAAGTACTGATGTCGGGTTTACTTGCATCAGAGGAGTTTATTAGTCCCATATTTGGGAAGAATGGTGGTGTTCGCTTGACATAGGGAATCGTCCTCAAGCTGTTCGGTTTGAAGGGCCAAACTTTCACTTTTATCAAAGGGATATGAAATGGACCATTTTGTACAGCCTTCATGCATGCTGAATTATAAGACCCGAAATAATGAAGGACTGCAGATGCACGAACACGGATTTATGGCTCACTAAAGTTGGTAAGTTGGCTTATTTTCGTATTTTTAGGCACTTTTCGGTGCGGATTTTCTCTTGTTACAAAAATAGGACACCTTTAACCAAAACCAATTTTAGCTATTTTGACCAACAAATAAGTCTAAATATGATTTTGGTTAAGGTGTCATAATTTTGCAACGAGAATTTTGGAGAGAAAATGTTGACTGTAAATGCACCGAAAAGTGCAAAATACGGCAGGTTTGAACCACTGTAAGTCTGGTTGTGTTTGTCTGTAGGTCTTGATTATTCTTTATCTTTATCTATTCAAATGGTCAATTTGGTGCTTTTTAGACAAAAATTAGCCCCACCAGCTGTATCAAAAACGCATTGAGGACGATTCCCTATCTAAAGTGAAGATCATCTTTGTGATCTTGCATTATATATGAATCATAACTTTTGTTGTAAGGTAGCTTACCAAAGATTGAAAAATGTTCAAAAATATTAAAATTCATATTCGTAATAATAATTCATAAAGTGCCATATAGTTATAGAACAACCTCAAGAATATGTGTGTAAAGTTTGTGTATCCTGTAATTTTTGTATGGCTCCATCGCCGATATTGGACAGATCCACATTTGTTTGACACACCGTGTACGTTGCTGTCCTCTCACCGTGACGGGACAACCACAGTTATAATCATCCAGTCTCAGCCAATGTTCACTAAATTTGCATTTTCCCGGCATCGGCAAAATTAGCCCAAAGCTAAATTCCAAACCAACGAACAATGGCGACTGCAATTTGACCAGTTCAAATGGCGACTGTTCTGATACGTAAATTAGTACAGGTGTCAAGAGCGTGAGCCAATCAGCTGTCGACATTATGACCTCGACCAATACACGTCACAGAATATGAATATTAATTCAGCGGGAAACAGTCACGAGTTTAGTTCAACCAATGGACTACACAAAATATGTAAATGAGCTGTCTGACCTCGTTCCAATCTGGCGAAGGGTCACCAGCAAGTACACGTTTCACGGCTGTTTGGATTTTTATTCCGCAATAAATTTCGCTGAACTTCAGAGAATAACTTAGCTTTTTCCACTCATTTTCCCGGACTCTGTACATATATTTCCTCTGACTTTCCATGTCCTTTCAACGAAATTCCATTACTCTTAGCGCCTGGAATTGCATGGGTTGTGCGAGGCCTGTTGTGAATGCTGTAAGGGGCATCAAATGAGAACAGTCTCCGGGCAGGAGATCAAAACTACACATGTGCAGAAGAAAAAAGAAAAAAAAAAGAAAAACTGAAAAGTGATACTAATGTAGGGTTTACCCTTGGT
>JAVTVY010053101.1:0-27301 GCA_036873755.1 Hanleya hanleyi | reverse complement strand
GGATATAGATATACTGAACGCATGTCCTGAAGTTATAAAATATGATAACTTGTCATATTTCTGCATCAGTAATGGCTTTCTTGTGTACGAAAACATATAAAACAACATCTTATTCATGTTTTTGTGACATGTATTCTGGAAGATATGCCGTTTAATAGATTTTCACGACGCTTGGATTTCTCAATTTACGGGCCTAAAAGACAAAAATTGAGCTTGGCCCTATATATCTTGAATCATTAAGTACCTTCTGGTCATCATCTGTGCCAATTTTGGTGCTTTTACCACAATTGTTTCACATATCTGCCTCACTATGGTGGCCATCTTGGATTTTGCCATTTTTGGGTATCCACGGAGAAAATTTAGCTTGGCCCTATATCTAAAATCCTTTACTATATAATAAACTTCAAATGTGCCAATTTTGGTGCTTTTACCACCAAACCCACAATCATCATGTACGTTGGCACATATCCGCCCCACTACCACAAGATGAAAGGACACCAATGTACTTAGGCCATCGCCCCACTGGATAGCTTGAACACTTGTGTAAGACCGTACTGCCAGAGGAAAAACAGACCTACCTACCACAGATGACGAATTACCCCCGATGAAAAAAGCTCTTAAGCATTTAGTCCCCTTGCGGTTTAGGTGCAGGCCATCTTTAGGCGAAAATAGTGCGGATATAGGCTTCTCCCTGATGGAGAAATGGCCTATAAGACCTTAGGAACTGAAGATACCTTGCTTGACATAGCAAATTTAACTCTCCATTGAGCTTAATTAGCGCCAAGCCTCGCGACGGGAAATCTCTTGGTCGTTGGAGAATACTACACACCACTAGGGTGACTGACCAGTGACCAATGTTTTTAATATCTGAGGTATGCCGCTATGCTCTAAGTCATTAGTACCCATGTGAATGATCACATGACTTAAGCCATCTAAGGCTATCCGCCTGGACTGTAATTTGTAAAGCAAGCGAGCAACAGTGCATCCTGGGAATGCCAGTACTTGTGTACACGCAATCTCATCCACATAGTTAGCAATTGAGTCAGATATGATGGCTACTTTACGATGATGTGCTGTAACATAAGGAGAAATTGTTATTAGCCTAGCTCCTCAGTCTGAATAAGACTCCTCATCTGCCACAAGACACGTGCTCTATCTTCCAATGAGAAATCTAAATATTTGAGGTAGGCATCGCTTTGCCAATCTCCGGCTAGTTTAATCAACTCGCCTGGTACCTGCGATTGAAATGCCCAAGATGTCCACCACGTCGACAGCTATGAGTCGAGTAGCGATCAGGATTAGTCCCAGTTTTCGCAATTAAAATTTTCAGAAACTTTTGCACCAAGGGTTATGTAATAGGACGTGTAATGCCTTTCCTAACTATACAAGGGAAGGCTGGCATATTCTCATCTGTGGTAGGTACCTTTTTCAGCATGTGTCCACCGAGTTTGATATGACTAGCACCGGGAATGGCAATTCTCTTTTCCCATATTGTATCGTTTTTGACCATTTGATGATGATCAGTACTTCACCTGATATAATGTTACCCCTTGTTAATTGCTTGGTCGGATCAAAAGAGGCTTCGCTGTTAGGAATCAAATTAGATTTTCTAAACATTAAAAAGAAGGCCAATAAGAACAGAGCCCAGAGGGAAGATTGCAGTGGGTCGTGTGGTTTTAAGAGAGGTATGAATTTCCTTAATATTTGTGGTGTCATCGGAAGAGCTTTTCTAGGGCAATGTGGGTTCAACCTTGCTACCTTTGAGCTGTAAATTTAAGAAGAAACTATCTTCTAGAAACCCTATATCTAATACCAAGTGCAATTGTTCAACACCACTGATATAGTTTCTGATACTTGCCGAATTCTTAAATGATCTGCTTAAGAGCTGGGCGTGTGAACAGAGGATCTGATTTGTAGTAGGCAATGAGTTAATTCCAAAATAGCTGGAAAATAAAAAATATGCTTTCCATTGAATCTTCATGTTCTTGGTTGTTCCCTCGGCATAAGCATGTTTTCGGGTCACTTTAAATTCTCTTCTCAAACCTTGGAAAAGTGATTACCAACTGTGAGAGAAAGAGAAAAGACTCGATTGCAAGGAGATATCTCTCCAACTTCCACCTACTGTTATAGCTCCCGAAAGCGGGATCTGAAGAAGTCACTCAATCTGGGAGTCTATTATCCACCCCAGCTATATATGTCGCTCTGATCTCAAACTCTCCCTGAGAAGCCAGCCAACAAATTTCGCGTAAACATGCCTGCAAAAATTCATTCTTACTTCTACCGGATTTCAACACAATCACTGGAACTTGATTGTCGCAATTTATTACGATGCGTTTCCCACGAAAATTTCCTCCCCAGAGTTTTAGACTGACAATTATCGACAACATTTCGAGCTTATTTATCTCCAGCTTGAGCTGTTGGGTGAATCTTGCTAATTCACCATGAAAATATTCAGATCCACACACTCCACTACATCCAGTTAAACATGCAGCAGTTGCCAAGATTTGGTCAGGCTCAGACCAGTCTTCCCAAGCCAGCATGGAATCTCTATTGAAGGCTGGCAAAAACAGACGCCACCAGATTAGGTCTTTCCTGACGTAAGCTGGAATGGCAACTAATGTTGATTCATTTCGAAAGGTTTTCAGCCATTGAAGAAGTCTGGAGACGAACACCCTACCTGCTGGTCGCACACAAGTAGAAACAAAGTGTAACTTGCCCAGTAATTATCTTAATTGCTTTAACGTAGCTTTTTGGCGATTCAGTCAGGAGTTGACCAATGTCAAGATGTCCTTGCCTCTCTTACTGTAAATTGACAGAGTCAGTGCAACACTATTGAACAATATCCCTAGGAAAGGCATCTCCGTCGCTGGAGACCACGCTTTATCGAAAGCCTCCACCAGGCCACATAATTGAAGTATCGCGCCCAGTTTGTCAAAAGCCTTTCCTGCGACACACTGGGATTCTGCACTGGCTAGAACCTTGCCGTTGAAACATGTGTTCAACTGCGGATGTGACTCGCTGGCACATTTGTGCCGATGATCTGGAGCCCATAGCTAATTACAAGCGTCTATTCCTTCATTCATAATCCAGCCGTCGTCCATTAGAGAATATCCGCGTCCATAATCCAAAGACCTATTCCATTTTCCACATAATAGTATTAGCACCAAATTCAAAAAGACAATCATAGTATACATAAACATAGGCTTGTTTCCTGCTAGAGAGAAGCGGTCAACAGTTTTCAATGATGCCGGCAAGACGTCATGATGTTCCAAAAATATTAAATCCGTATCGCTGATCAGTATTCTTAATCCATAATATTCGTTATAGAGTCGTCATCTAAAAAAAATGTATCTCAGTCACGCTTTGATTGTGACTGTTCATATGAGTACCATGATGATCTTGAAGTACATGGGTTCATACGGCCCCTAGCCCCGGGTTAAGCGGAATTAGACACAAGTTACGAAACGTAGCGCCATAGATCTTGCACGCTACGTTCGTATTTTGCTATCAGCATGCGATATGTATCGCCAAATTTGAGAAACTTTGAGTGGAGGCGCTTGGTGGAATAGCCCTGTTTTATAAGTTTCTGCAACAATGTTTTGTGACGCCGATTAAAATCATCACATTCAACACAGGATCTAGCAAATGCTACTAAGCGAGATATGTATACGCCATATGCAGGTCCCACTGGAATATTACTATCCAGAAAGGGATAGTTTACGATGTCGAAATTGTAATCATCTCTTTTGTCATAATGTCGACGAGAGAGAATGCCCGCTTCATTTTTATAGAGATAGAGATCTAAATTAGACGTGCCTGTAGGGCTATCTGTAGTTTCCTTCAAATCCAGTGAAGGTGGATATATATCCTTCACTGCGTCATTTATATAGCGATTATCCACTGCGAGAAGATCGTCTATATAGCGTTTGGTGAATGAGAAGGAACGGGCTTTGAATGGATCGGTTTTTGAAAGCGCCTGCATATAGTCATATTCATAAGAGAACAGATACAGGTCGGCCAACAGGGATGCACAATTAGTACCCAATGGAATACACTTCAGATCAGCTTAAACTTCCAATTAGTGAACAGTGTTTACGCACCGTTAGCGCGCCAACGTGCTGGCCTAATCACCAAGACTTATTACACCCCCCATGATGTGACCGTTGCCGCCACGAGCCGGTAGAATATAGTCCGGTCAAACCACTGAACCATTGTGAGCATGTCGGCGGTAAACAAAGGCTCCCCGTTGGCGGATTGCGTGCTAACAGCCGTCACCGCTTAACACTGAATTGTTTTCAAAGAGTTCCCCTCTAGCGGTGTACGGCAAGAACACAATCTATTCTACAAATATATAGAATATTTGACTTCAATAAGAATGCTGTAAATGATTATCTATTATTTTTTGTTTGCGATCCAAGGAAACTCGGCCGTCTTCCACTCTGCCATTTCATTTCTTTTCAAATGAGACACAGACGCGCATTTTGTTGGACGAAAGCGGGATATCGCTTTACCCCGTCCGAGAGAGAATGCACTGTTATGTTTATATTCTCCACTTGTTTACGCCAAACTTAACGAGATTATTAATCTTTACAGTGTTGTTTTCTTGCTGACAATATAACATCCGTTATACTGTTCGACAGGAAGTATACATTAACACATTTGAAATGTTGGTTTTGATGTCGGGGATGCACCATATATTCTACAGTTTAAATTACTGGCTAAGTAATTAAAAAAATATATAGAATATTTGACTTCAATAAGAATGCTGTAAATGATTATCTATTATTTTTTGTTTGCGCTCCAAGGAAACTCGGCCGTCTTGTGAACATTCGGTTGAGACTACGAATAATCTTCATTACCAAAAGTTTCCCCAAAGATAAATATATTATCAGAATTCATAAAACGTTGGTGTGTGCAAATTGCGAAGGCCGCCTCCTCTTTCAGAACGGTCAGTAAAACGGTTGAACGTAACATTTCAAATGAATACAGCTTCGTATAAATTCAGACACACGGGCGAGTCGAGGTCATAATCGAGGCAACATGCAGTGCTCGGTCAGACTAGTTGTCTCTTTGGCTTGTCTTGTTACAACCGCCTAACCAAAATATACACAGAAACTCAAAAGATCAATTAGCCCCTTACAGAGAATGACAAATACTCCAATTGTATATGCTCTTTATTCGTTACCGCCCGACTGTTAAAGGTTGCACACGAAACTTCCGATGAGGAAATAAGAATTAACATTTATGGCCCACACATCCATCGTTCCAGCTAAATAACAAAAAAGAAACAATAACAGAGATTTCTACATAAACAATAAGTTAATGCCATTTCATTTCTTTTCAAATGAGACACAGACGCGCATTTTGTTGGACGAAAGCGGGATATCGCTTTACCCCGTCAGAGAGAGAATGCACTGTTATGTTTATATTCTCCACTTGTTTACGCCAAACTTAACGAGATTATTAACCTTTACAGTGTTTTCTTGCTGACAATATAACATCCGTTATACTGTTCGACAGGAAGTATACATTAACACATTTATGTTGGTTTTGATGTCGGGGATGGAGGGAGGGACTTCAGCTATAAATAATGTGGTCAAAATTAACACAATTTGCAAGAATTTTGAATATATAAAAACGAATGACTTGAACTTGCGCATCTGTATGAGCAGCGGCCGTAAGATGAAATTTCCAATAAGCAAATACCTATTCTTTAATATCAGAAAAGCTATTCCGTGAGACGCGCAAGTCTGGGTCAACTTTGAAAGCAGGTGTCCGACGAAGCGCAAATTACAATCCATTTTGCAAGCAGTGTTTATGATTAAAATAAATCTTAAATCTATTTCCTGTTACAAATTCGTGCCGATTAATGCCACGTGGACTCCCAACTGATTTTCTTGAGCTCTGTCGCGTGAACGATCGCTCGCTAACAAAGCAGCTCGCTTCCAGCCATTGTATGACCGTGCTGATAGCGCGCGGCCTGTGTTCAGTCATGTCGACGGACTACATTCAACAGAGTTAGAACAATGGCCAGCCGATAATCATGGGCATTGGCGCGCTATACCTTTGTGTTGGCGCACTTCGTTTGCGCGCCATTGGTGCGCTAACATTAACCTGATCTGAAGTGTACCTATATGCTGCTGATATATTGTGTTGCCAAATTTCACATAGATATTTTTAATGAGAAATTCAAGCAACTCTATAAACAAAGAAACATCCCATGAAAACATGTATGTAGTCGAGCTAAAGAATGCTTTATGGCTTCCGACATTAATATATCTACGATCAGTTTTCTTGAACACAGATACTATTAATGAACTTAGACGGTCAATAAGGTCCTGATGAGGGATTGTAGTATAGAGAGTCGAGAAATCCCATGTGGATACATGTCTGTACGGTATGTGACCTTTAGCATCAAGTTCTTCCGTAAGACATTTTGAGTTTTTCAATATCCACATACATTCAACGCCAGAGTTCTTAGAAATAGTGGCGCAATACCTTTCCCAAAATGCTTTTACCTCCTGAAGGGCCCTCGTCAATAGGGTTGAAAGAAGCTTGGTGGTGCAGCTTCTAGAACCAGCTATGGATCTAGCTTTGTATGGTGATTTATGCATTTTGGGAGTCCAGTATATTTTTGGTATGTCGTTATGATTGGTTGGAAGACAAATACCTCTTTCCCTGAGAAACTTTTTGTGATTGTTAAATAAATCTTCCAGAGTAAATGCAGTTTGGGAGTAAGTAGACGTATTTGATGAAGATATGTCTACACTCAATTCTTTAACCAGCACCTGGTAATAGTAATATTTACATATGAATATTATATTATTCGGAGCTTTGTCTGCTGGGACTATGACGAATTTACTCTGGAGATTTGCTAAAACTTCTTGCGAATTGAGGTTTCTCAGAACTTGTTTTGCTTGGGGAAGAGCACTTCTGTCAATATGGCGGATTGTTTCAACGACCTTGCTCTTGGTGAGGTCCAGCCAATCAGCGAGTACTGTAGGTTCAACTTTTTCTCGCTTAGACCAATCAATAACGTACTGCTCCAATGCAGTCAGGACTCTCTTCTGGTCGGCCTTCAGATTTATTCTTCTCGGTTCTCTATATTTAGGTCCCTTCATCAGGAGTAATTTCAGATCCTTATCACTCACCACATCAAGGTCACCAGTCACAATATGTTTGCATGGTGTATAGATAAAGTTCGACGATTCACAGTCACAACTATAGCCTCCTGACGTGTATAAGTTCCATTCAAACTCCTGGACAGCATTGGAGTAATTGAATATTTTGGTGGCTATAGATTTAGTGTACTTATATGAAATGCAAGGAGGCTCTGTGAGCTTAAAATAGTTTGGTACAGCGTTGCGTACCTCTGGATCATTCAGGATTCGAGGTAAATTAATGATGTCCAGTCCTTTATCTAAGTAGTTGAGTTTCAAGAAAAGCCGATCTTGAGAGGTTTCGATTATGTTCACTGGACGATACAACCGAAAATACGCTATATCTTGACATACTTTAATGATTTTTGATGGTATTATATTTCCTGAAGACGCAGATTGTTGTATATCTCTGGCTATTTGATTTAAAGCTCTCAGAGGTAACGCATACAGAACTGTACGTAAGATATGTATACTATTGGGTGTGTTAGTTAAACCCACTAAGTAATTTAAAGTGATATGATCGTGAATCATCGAACTATTAAACTTTCGCCAACCATGGCTGCGTTGTCTCCGTTGATGGGGTTTAAATAGTTGGGTAATGTTGGATATATTTGAACGGCGGTTTGTAGCATTGCCGAACCCACTGACATTATCATTTAAACCAAACGGAAACACTGACCCAAGTTCTAGCATCCAGAATAATTCCCGCTCTCGGATTTTTCTCTCAAATCCTAAAGGGGAATCCTTAGTAGATGGATAGACGACGTCTATGATCTGAATACTAAAGTTATCCCAGCCATGGTCGGGTCCAGAAAAATGCCTACCTATAAGCAATTGCTTTTTCCTAACGGATTTTCTGTGGCCGTTCACCCTAAGATGGAGTCTTTGGGTGATCTTGCCAACATACTGTTGACCACACTTCTTACAGGAAACTAAATAAATACAGTTTGTAGTAGAACAACTAAGACCAACATACGAGTTAACAGAATATGAGTTACCAGTTAACGTGGAACTAAATGAAGCTGAAGTATTAAAGAGTGGACACGTGAGACATCCACGATGTCCACACTTAGAAATTTTGAAATTATTACATGTAGAATTCGGTGCTAAACAATCATCAAGCGCAATATTACAAGGTTTGATGTCGTGGCCTTGCTTTGCTGTCAGAAATATATCTGTCATATGGATTGAAAAAGGTCTTAGTGCATTTCGAACTATTAGAGACTCGGTCGAGAAACCTGCACTAAGGTTCCTCGGGTCTGTCTTCATATTTTTTTTTATAGTTGTGTTCATTATGTTTGTTGGGTGTGCAGGGGCCCGGCCTCGGGGACAACTTGTCCACCAGCAGAATCCAGGCATACACAGGTTAAAATTACAAGCGTCTAGTCCTTCATTCATAATCCAGCCGTCGTCCATTAGAGAATATCCGCGTCCATAATCCAAAGACCTATTCCATTTTCCACATAATAGTATTAGCACCAAATTCAAAAAGACAATCATAGTATACATAAACATAGGCCCTATCGAAATATATATGGTCTTCCCATGTGAAATTGACAAGGTGAGCGTCACCTGGATCAATGGAGATTGTCTGTAGGCCCGTTTGAGATCCCTTTTGAACATAAGCGACCTCCGACCCTTCCTTTTGATTATTTATACTAAGTTGTCAATGGTAGGATAGTGTAAGTCTATCCGTTCATCTAAATAAAACTCTTTGAAAATTCCGTCATTGACAGAATGGCCCCTGGGGAAGCTCAGGTCCAAAATTACCCTACGTTCATGTTACCCCTTTGGAACACTGTTTAATGGGGAGATCATTTTTTGGTGTTAAAAGGGTTGTCTTTCAAAGGTCCCAAAATGGCCTTGTGACCTGACTCTGTATTCAGGTATTTGGTAATGGCTTGAGGGAAGTTTGTCGCACAACTGTCCCTCGTGACCAATAGGGAAACCAAATTCCAATAATTCACAAATTTTCTTATCACTATATGCCTCTAATTCCTCTCTCCAAAAAGAAATATTGAGTTTGGACATGGCTGGGATTCTACGTCCAAGATAATTGTACATGCCAGAGTTTACAACCTCATTATGTGCAGTGATAGCCGTCATTGTCCAGCTATTACTAGATCTGGGGACCTAGAAGGTGCCTAAGTGGATGTCCTCAATCAATACGTCTCTATTTTGTGACACAAGGATATCATGTTAGACAATGATGACCTCACAATGCCTGCATGACCCAATGCATGACAAGATGAAATATCATTTATGAGTTGAGATAATGACGCCTCCCTTCCTACCCTAGACCCCCCGTCTTTTCCAGTATCGGTACCAAAATTGTCACCGTTGACAGGACTTTGCATGCACTATGGGCAGGACATTGTGATGCAAAGGAGGATTTTAGGTAGGCAGGTATAAAAAATATCACTTAATGGGTCGAGGTCCGAGACGGCAGCTATTCATTTACTGTCTACCCGTTTATGATGTGGACATACTGATGCGCTCCCAGGATGCTCACGTTTAGTGTTATCTTTTTGCCAGCAGGTGGCGCAGCTGTGGACAACTTGACGTACTTGATCCCTAATAGTTGCCGAATGGGGTGCGTACTCTTGTTCCTTTGATATAGGGAGCAAAACCAAATTTGATCCTCTTTGCTTTTGGATTTTGCTAAGGTACCAGTATCCCTGTTTCTAAAGGTGCCAGCGCCCTCTTCTCTGTTTATGTGCTTGGCTAGCAAAAGTATCTCTAATCTAGCTGGATCGTCATTCCAGATGAATCCAGCTGTGTGAAGTGAGTTTGATGTTTGATATTGGATATTGGACATTCGGATCTCACAGGTTCTTTTTACAAAGGTTACATATTCAAAAATATTCGGTGGATATTCGTTGGACATTCATTGGATGTTCGTTGGATATTCGAAGGACATTCGTTTACTATTGGATGTTGAATGGATATTCGACATATGAAATGCCGATTCGTCTCATATCTATAGAAAACCTGGTTTGACACAATTTTGGTCATTTTAGCCATATATCTTGCTTGCCGAAGTTGTGGGATGAGGAAGAATGCATACAAATCCTACTTATCACTGATTGTCCATATTAACGCCATCTCGCTTCCGGGGATTGTACTGGGGGAATACAATCCCAACTAGAGCCTGGTTGGACTGTGAACCACTCTGAAAAAAAAACATATGCACTAATTCAAATAAACACAAAAATATATATGTTGAAGTTGGGGTAAAATTGATTGATTTTTCATCAACGAAAATTTCTAAAAATGATAAAGATATATGCTGCAAGGGGGATGATTGAAGAACTTTTTTATTAAAACGCGCGCGGCTTGCTTTTTTTGATATGTCATCGCAACAGTGGGAAAAAAAACGAAAAAGACATGATGGAGAGAGGTATTATTGATGGGCTTTCCGCCTAAACTAAACTGCGCGCCACTCTGAGTTTACTCGTTCTGAAAGATCATTATGTAGCTACGCCATACAAATTATCTCAGAGCGGCGCGCGGCTTTGGTTTGACATATGAATCTCCAGCCTCTAAGAGAAATTTTTTTAAAATGTTGCGTTGTGGTATAATTTCTAAACTTTTCTTCAAAACTAAGGGGCGCGCCGCTGTGGATTTACACTATTCTGAACAAGCCTGTATAAAGCCACACCAGGCCATTAGTTTCAGAGTGGCGCACGACTTTATGTTTCACATACTATCACGAAGCATTAAAAATATGAAAGAGATATATTATGGGGAAAGGTATAATTGCTGGCCTTGATCAACTGATAGTTGATCGAAAAATTATACCACAACCAGGCATTTTTTAAATAACTTTTGAAAGTCGAAAATTTATGTCAAAAACAAAGCCGAGCGCCGGCCTGAAATTAATGGTATGGTGTAGCTACATGCATGGTCTTTCAGAATGGAGTAAATTCAGAGCGGCGCGCCGTCATCAATTGTACTTCAATTTCAGGTCAGGTCCATCAAGGTCCAGCAATTGTACCTCCTCCAAACATATATCTTTTCCATTTTTTGTACTTTATAGAGATATGTAAAAACAAACCACGCTCCGCTCTGAAATTAATGGTATGGTAACGACTGTATTGATACAGAGGAGGAGCATGATGGCTTGATGACCTTAATCGATTAGAGTGATATGCGGACCAATTATTTGCTAATTGTGTGTATATTATATAAATATATATATTTATTAACTATATTGACGAAGGCAACAGTGCACGCTATATGTGCTATAATTATCAATTCACTTGTCGAACAAAAATAATCTATTTTACCGTCTACTACTTGGAGACATTTAATTTGTGTGTATAATGTATGTATAAACTGGAGGTATGTTTCACAGAATGCATCTATGTACATAAGTGGATGTACTTTAATGCGTTGTAAAGTACCTGTGTGATCTATGTATATTCAAATTGCATTGTATTTGTATTATTGTAACCACTGTATTGATACCACCTCCGCACGAAATGTATATATCTATCTTTACTACTTATCTCACGAATTGTGACCAGTGTGGAAAATAAAGCTGAAGTTGAATAAAAAGCTATATTTGAGAAAGCTGCTTGTTCAGAAAAGTGTGGATGTACAGCGGGGCGCCGCTTAGTGTTAAAGAAAAGTCGAGAAACTATGCCACAACCCAGGTTTTTTTTTTAATTTTAAACGTTGAAAATTTGTATGTCAAAAACAAATCCGCGCGTCGCTCTGAAATTAATGGTATGGTGTAGCTATATACATGTTCTTTCAGAATAGGGTAAATTTAGAGCGGCGCGCAGGTTAGTTTAGACGAAAAGTCCATGAATTGGACTTTGAATTTTCTGTATTGTTTCGAGATAATATATAAAAACAAAGCGCGCGTCACTCTAAAATTAATGGTATGGTGTAGCTGTATACAGGCTTGTTCAGAATAGTGTAGATCCACAGCGGCGCGCCGCTTAATTTTAAAGAATAATACAACAACCCAGAATGTTTTTTAATTTATATGTCAAAACAAAGCTGCTATGAAATTAATGGTATGGTGTAGCTACATACATGGTCTTTCAGAATAGAGTGGATATAGAGCGGCGCCGAGCTTAGTTTAGACGAAAACTTTATCAATTACACCTCTCCCCATAATAGATCTTTTTTCATATTTTTTACTTTTTCGTGATAGTATATAAAAAAAAACAAAGCCGCGCGCCGCTCTGAAATTAATGATATGGTGTAGCTGTATACAGGCTTGTTCATAATAGTGTAGATCCACAGCGGTGTGTGTCTTAGTGTTAAAGAAATTATACAACAACCCAGCATTGTTTTTTATTTCTTTCAAAGCCTGGACATTTATATGTCAAAAAAATAATGATAGGGTATACCTACACACATGGTCTTTAGAATAGTGTAAATTTAGAGCGGCGCACAGTTCATCATTTCTACTGTTTTTTTACTGTTGCCAGACGATATATATAAAAATACAAACCGCGCACCGATGTGAAATTAATGGTTATGGTGTAGCTGTACACACGGCTTGTTCGGAATAGTGTAGATAAACAGCGGTGCCACCCTTAGTTTTAAAGAAAAGTCGAGAAGTTATACCACAACCCAGCATTTATTTTTTTATTTCTAGGGACTGGAAATTTATGTCCAAGCAAAGCCGCGTGCCGCTCTGAAATTAATGGTATGGTGTAGCTACATGTATGACCTTTCAAAACAGTGTCAATTTAGAGCAGCGCGCAGCTTAGTTCAGATGAAAAGTCCATCAACTATACCTCTCCTCATCATATATCTTTTTTCATTTCTTTGTACTATTTCGATATATATATATATAAAACAAAGACGCGCCACTCTGAAATTACTGGTATGGTATAGTTGTTTTCAGAACTGGTCAATATAGCGTAGATCCAGAGCGGTGTGCCGTTTAGTTTTAAAGAAAATTCCAGAAATTATACTCCACCTGACGTTTTTTGTTTTGTTTCCTTGAGAGATTCTAAATTATATATAAGCCGTGCGTCGTCCTGAAATTAATTTCGTGGTGTAGCTATATACATTATTGGAGAATACAGTAGATCCAGAGCGGCGCGCGCGGCTTTTTATTTCTTTGAACGTTTGGATATAAAAGAGAAGAAAAAGAACAACCCGGCGCGCCGCTCTGCAATTAATAATATGGTTTAGCTGTACACAGGCTTGTACAGAAAACTGTAGATCCAAAGCGGCGCGCCGCTTAATTTTTTGACGAAAAGTCGACCAAGTTTACTGAACCCTCAACTTCTTTGTTGTTTTCATTTCTTTGAACGTTTTGATATAAAAGAGAAGAAAAAAACCTGCGCGACGCTCTGAAAATAATAATATGGTTTAGCTGTACACAGGCTTGTACAGAAAAACATGTGAGAAACGTATATCCTAACACGCATATTTTTATTTCTTTCAAAGTAAAAAAGTAAAATTATGTAAAAAAAGAAAACAAACAAGCCGTACTGCTCTGAAATTAATGGTATGGTGTAGCTACATACATGGACTTTAGGAATAGAGTATATTCAGAGCGGTGCGCAGCTTAGTTTAGACAAGTCCATCAATTATACCTCTCCCCATCGTTTATCTTTTTTCATTTTTTTGTAGTTTCGAGATAATAGATTCAAAACAAAGCCGCGCTCCGCTCTGAAATTATGGTATGGTGTAGCAGTACACAGACTTGTTGGGAATGCTGTAGATCCAGAGCGGCGCGCCGTTTAGTTTTGAATAAACGTCGATCAATTATACTCAAACCTCGGCTTCTTTTTTTGAACGGTTCGAATCTTAACAAAAAAAAACAAACAAAGCCACGCACCGCTATGAAATTAAGTTTATGTTGTAACAGTATGCATGGTTTTTCAGAAAACTGTATATTCAGAGCGGCGTGCAAAGTCTTTCAATTATACCTCTATCCATCATATATCTTTTTCATTCTTTTTAACTGTTGCAAGATGATATATAAAGAATAGGCGGCACACCACTCTGGAATTATTGTTATGATGTAGCAGTATACATGGTCTTTCAGAATAAACTAGGTTCGAAGCGGCACGCAACTTAGCTTTGTCGAAGCGTCCATCAACTATACCTCTCCCATCATATATCTATTTCATTTTTTTTTTGGTACTTTTTCGAGATGATATATATGTATAAAATAACAAAGACACGCCGCCCTGAAATTAATGGCATAGTGTAGCTATATACAGGCTTGATCAGAAAGGTGTAGATGGACGATGGCGCGCCTCTTATTTTTAAAGAAAAGTATGGAAATTCTTCCCCAACCCAGCATTTTTTTTTTATTTCTTTGAAAGGTTCGAAATTATATGAAAAAACAACAAAGCCGCGCGCTGCTCTGATAATAATTTGATGGTGTAACTTTATACATGTTCTTTCAGAATAGAATAGATTGACGAAGTTTAGAAGTCCATCAATTATATCTCTCCCGATCATATATCATTTTCAATTTCTTTTTCAATGGTATGGTACAGCTGTGTATAGGCTTGTTCGAAATAACGTATGATGCAGAGTGGCGCGCTCTTGAGTTATATTTTAAAGAAAATAAAAAAAAATTATACCCATCCAACATTTTGTTTCGTTTCCTTGAAAGTTTCGAAATCATATCTAAAAAAACAAAGCTGTGTGCCGCTCTGAAATTAATTTAATGATGTAGCTATGTACATGCTCTTTGTGAATAGATTAAATGCAGAGCGGCGCAGAGTGGCGAAAAGACCCAATTATACCCAATCCTCGACTTATTCGTTTTTATTTCTTTGACCTTTTCGAAACTGAACCGAAAAAAAAGAAGCGTACAGCTCTGAAATAAAATTTATTGTGTAGCTGTATACATACTCTTTCACAATATGCTAGATTCCGAGCGTCGCATGTTTTTTTTATTTTTGACCAAAAAGGTCTTCAATCATACCCCCAACAGCCACCATCCTTTATCAGTTTTTCCCTCTATTTCGAGACATATGAACAAAAAACCGCGCCGCTCATTTTAAAAGAAATTCGAGAAAATAATCACAACCCAGTATTTTTGGGGGGGAAATTTTCTTCTGATGAGAAATCGATCAATTATACCCCAACATCAACATATATATATTTTTTGGTATTTCTTTGAATGTTTAGAATTAAAAACGCGAAGGCGCCTCTTTCGAATTACCTTTGCAGTGTAGCTGGATATATGTTTTTTTTCAGGGTGGTTCACAATCCAACCAGGCTCTAGTCGAGAGTGTTTCTCCAGCACAATCTCCGCAAGCGAAATGACGTTAATATTGAGCAAGATCGGCGATAACTATGATTTCTATACATTCCTCCTCATCCCACAACTTCGGCAAGCAAGATATATGGCTAAAATGACCATGATTTGGTCAAACCAAGTTTTCTATAGATATGAGACAAATCAGCATTTCAAATGTCGAATATCCATTGAATTACAAGCGTCTAGTCCGTCATTCATAATCCAGCCGTCGTCCATTAGAGAATATCCGCGTCCATAATCCAAAGACCTATTCCGTATTCCATATAACAGTATTAGCACCAAATTCAAAAAGACAATCATAGTATACATAAACATAGGCTTGTTTCCTGCAAGAGAGAAGCGGTCATCAGTTTTCAATGATGCCGGCAAGACATCATGATGTTCCAAAAATATCAAATCCGTATCGCTGATCAGTATTCTTAATCCATAATATTCGTTGTAAGGTCGTCATCCAAAGAATGATGTATCTCAGTCACGCTTTGATTGTGACTGTTCATATGAGTACCATGAGGATCTTGAAGTACATGGGTTCATACGGCCCCCAGCCCCGGGTTAAGCGGAATTAGACACAAGTTACGAAACGTAGCGCCATAGATCTTGCACACTACGTTCGTATTTGGCTATCAGCATGCGATATGTATCGCCAAATTTGAGAAACTTTGAGTGGAGGCGCTTGGTGGAATAGCCCTGTTTTATAAGTTTCTGCAACAATGTTTTGTGACGTTGATTAAAATCATCACATCTAACACAGGATCTAGCAAATGCTACTAAGCGAGATATGTATACGCCATATGCAGGTCCTACTGGAATATTACTGTCCAGAAAGGGATAGTTTACGATGTCGAAATTGTAATCATCTCTTTTGTCATAAAATCGACGAGAGAGAATGCCCGCTTCATTTTTATAGAGATATAGATCTAAATATGATGTGCCTGTAGGGCTATCTGTAGTTTCCTTCAAATCCAGTGAAGGTGGATATATATCCTTCACTGCGTCATTTATATGGCGATTATCCACAGCGAGAAGATCGTCTATATAGCGTTTGGTGAATGAGAAGGAACGGGCTTTGAATGGATCGGTTTTTGAAAGCGCCTGCATATAGTCATATTCATAAGAGAACAGATACAGGTCGGACAACAGGGGTGCACAATTAGTACCCATTGGAATACCTATATGCTGCTGATATATTGTGTTGGCAAATTTCACATAGATATTTTTAATGAGAAATTCAAGCAACTCTATAAACAAAGAAACATCCCATGAATGATATCTCTTATATGTAGTAGAGCTAAAGAATGCTTTATGGCTTCTGACATTAATATATCTACGATCAGTTTTCTTGAACACAGATACTATTAATGAACTTAAACGGTCAATAAGGTCCTGATGAGGGATTGTAGTATAGAGAGTCGAGAAATCCCATGTGGATACATGTCTGTACGGTATGTGACCTTTAGCATCAAGTTCTTTCGTAAGACAATTTTGAGTTTTTCAATATCCTCATACATTCAACGCCAGAGTTCTTAGAAAGAGTGGCGCAATACCTTTCCCAAAATGCCTTTACCTCCTGAAGGGCCCTCGTCAATAGGGTTGAAAGAAGCTTGGTGGTGCAGCTTCTAGAACCAGCTATGAATCTAGATTTGTATGGTGATTTATGCATTTTGGGAGTCCAGTATATTTTTGGTATGTCGTTATGATTGGTGGAAGACAAATACCTCTTTCCCTGAGAAACTTTTTGTGATTGTTAAATAAATCTTCCAGATTAAATGCAGTTTGGGAGTAAGTAGACGTATTTGATGAAGATATGTCTACACTCAATTCTTTAACCAGCAACTGGTAATAGTAATATTTACATATGAATATTATATTATTCGGAGCTTTGTCTGCTGGGACTATGACGAATTTACTCTGGAGATTTGCTAGAACTTCTTGCGAATTGAGGTTTCTCAGTACTTGCTTTACTTGGGGAAGAGTACTTCTGTCAATATGGCGGATTGTTTCAACGACCTTGCTCTTGGTGAGGTCCAGCCAATCAGCGAGTACTGTAGGTTCAACGTTTTCTCGCTTAGACCAATCAATAACATACTGTTCTAATGCAGACAGGACTATCTTCTGGTCGGCCTTCATATTTATTCTTCTTGGCTCTCTATATTTAGGTCCTTTCATCAGGAATAATTTCAGATCCTTATCACTCACCACATTAAGGTTACCAGTCACAATATGTTTGCATGGTGTATAGATAAAGTTCGATAATTCACAAGCACAACTATAGCCTCCTGACGTGTATAAGTTCCAGTCAAACTCCTTGACAGCATTGGAGTAATTGAATATTTTGGTTGCTATAGATTTAGTATACTTATATGAAATGCAAGGAGGTTCTGTGAACTTGAAATAGTTTGGTACAGCGTTGCGTACCTCTGGATCATTCAGCATTCGAGGTAAATTAATGATGTCCAGTCCTTTATCTAAGTAGTTGAGTTTCAAGAAAAGCCGATCTTGAGATGTTTCGATTATGTTCACTGGACGATACAACCGAAAATACGCTATATCTTGACATACTTTACTGATTTTTGATGGCATTATATTTCCTGAAGACGCAGATTGTTGTATATCTCTGGCTATTTGATTTAATTACAAGCGTCTAGTCCGTCATTCATAATCCAGCCGTCGTCCATTAGAGAATATCCGCGTCCATAATCCAAAGACCTATTCCATTTCCATATAACAGTATTAGCACCAAATTCAAAAAGACAAAAGTATACATAAACATAGGCTTGTTTCCTGCAAGAGAGAAGCGGTGAACAATTTTCAATGATGCCGGCAAGACATCATGATGTTCCAAAATATCAAATCCGTATCGCTGATCAGTATTCGTAATCCATAATATTCGTTATAGAGTCGTCATCTAAAAATGATGTACCTCAGCCACGCTTTGATTGTGACTGTTCATATGAGTACCATGAGGATCTTGAAGTACATGGGTTCATACGGCCCCTAGCCCCTGGTTAAGCGGAATTAGACACAAGTTACGAAACGTAGCGCCATAGATCTTGCACGCTACGTTCGTATTTTGCTATCAGCATGCGATATGTAATGCCAAATTTGAGAAACTTTGAGTGGAGGCGCTTGGAGGAATAGCCCTGTGCTATAAGTTTCTGCAACAATGTTTTGTGACGTTGATTGAAATCGTCACAATTAACACAGGATCTAGCAAATGCTACTAGGCGAGATATGTATACGCCATATGCAGGTCCCACTGGAATATTACTGTCCAGAAAAGGGATAGTTTACGATGTCGAAATTGTAATCATCTCTTTTGTCATAAAGTCGACGAGAGAGAATGCCCGCTTCATTTTTATAGAGGTAGATATCTAAATAAGATGTGCCTGTAGGGCTATCTGTAGTTTCCTTCAAATCCAGTGAAGGTGGATATATATCCACCACTGCGTCATTTATATAGCGATTATCCACAGCGAGAAGATCGTCTATATAGCGTTTGGTGAATAGACGATCACCCCAAATATATTTAAAACTATCACCTCAAAGACATCGAGAGAGACTAGAAAAGACATGTAACTGTTGGTCGACTGCCATTTTGTCCTAGTATACCAGGTCCGAGAGGAGAATCGCCGCGCACACACTTCCCCTGGCTAACATTTTCCCTTCGGACATTTCCCGTCATGGACGGTTTACTTTCCCTGTATTGGATTTTACTAGTATGAGCATAGTTTTCTTGTTTTTTTGACTTATTAAAATATGTATTTTCAACAAAACTTTATTTTTATTTCATTACAAAAAAGTTCACATTTTACACATAAATGTGGAAGAAAGTCTGTATGCCGAAGTTAATGTCTGTTTTGGCGCCGGATTATTTATCTTTGTATGTAATTTCTGAGAGGGCAAGTAAGTTGATTAGAACTTGAAATCCTATTTCTATTATTGAGGTAATCAAATATGTTTAAACTAAGAAAGTCTGATGCTAAATTTCGAAATATACTATCAGAATGTAGTGGCGATTTTCCAGGTATTGTATTGTACAGAGTCAATGTTTTACTTATTTTGAAAAGATTTTTTCTAAATTAATTAAATTAATTTTGTTTTGTTGCCGGCTGGTACTTTTCCCCGAATAATATGGAAATTAACTGTTTAGGTGTTACTGTATTCTGTTAAACATGATCAACACAATCTGGATGTATCTGCATTAAATCATGGTTAAACTAGCATTTAATTGCCCCGGTATTTCTGCTGCTGTCAATGATACATCTTCCCATCTGGGTTGAACCAAAGTAAAGGACTAGGTTATTATGTAATCTTCATTCAGTCTTCGAATGTGTATACTTGATGTTTGTTTATGGGGGATTAGTCATGTTTATGGAGGATTAGTTCAGTTGGCAATTATTAGATTTTGTCATTCTTATCTCAGCTGAGAATATGCTGGAACAAAATAATCTTGAAATAAATATCTCTTCCGACCAGGGCCAAAAGGAGGTACATGGGGATGGGTTCATGTTCTCAAATGTTGGTGTTATAGAAATACGCCGGGGTTGAATTCAGGTGTTCTATCTGTGATAATTTTGTCCCCCCCCCCCCGAACCAAACCTCCAAAAATTCCCCTCGCCCCCCCTCCCTGAGTTTGAAAATTTTAGTGCCCCACCCCCCCTCCCCTCCCCCTGATTCCCCTGGTCCACCCCCTGGTAAAAATGAACAGTCCCTTAGCATATTTTTACAAGGTTCACGATTTTTTTTGAATTCCCAGAACATTCCAGTAAACTACTGACTGTATGTTAATTGATAGACGCTACAATAAATGTGCTACAAGTTATCTTAATGATAGTGGATAAAAAGAAACTGTACCCTGAGAAGTGCATGTTATTTTAAATTTTATTTACCTTTTTTTTGCTTAAATTATAGATCATGTAAGATGAACAGGCTACAGAAGTAATTAAAGATCATAATATCATGGATTCCACTAAATCTGTAACGAAAATGTAATTCCGTCATATAATTCAAAATCTTGGTTATGTCATTCCCGAGCAATTTCGCTCATGTTGTTGACCAATCATTCTCGCTCTTTACATTCGATCGATTATACGCGCATTGCGGACATATGACAACAGAATCCATGTGTTTGGGTCTGTCCACAGATTTTTTTTTTTTTTTAATTTATAAAATAGGAAAAATCACACTTCCTTAAAACTTGGACGAAAATGTAATTCCGTCACGCAGTTTTGCCTAACCACATTCGTCAATTTGAAACTTTACTTGACAGAAATGAGAAATAATGTAGTGCAGACTCTCAGGATTCTAATAAAACATCATCTGAAATGAGAAACATTCGAGCTTTTACTCTCTAAAAACAACCACAAACTGAATACCACA
Organism: Hanleya hanleyi; assembly: GCA_036873755.1. Lineage (NCBI taxonomy): Eukaryota > Metazoa > Mollusca > Polyplacophora > Lepidopleurida > Hanleyidae > Hanleya > Hanleya hanleyi. The sequence continues at coordinate 6,505 of JAVTVY010053101.1, read as the reverse complement.
GATACAAGCGCTGTAACAAAATTGAACATCTACAACCACTGTGTAGCTCTGATACACAATTTGTGTAGAAAAAGTACTTCTGATAAACAATTTTTGGAGATGTGCAATTCTGTACACAACTGTTTTTTCAGAGTATGGAATATGTATGTGTGACCAACACGTCTTCATAAGGCGGTTACTTCACCGTAATTCCGCCACGCGGTGTTCGAATATTACGTGATCAGGTTAAAAACAACAGTATTTCCCCTTTCTTTCTCTCATCCTACATTTCTTAGTAATAGGGCTAGGAAACTGAAATTCCAAAATAGATGTTACCATGGACATGAATGGACCAGTGTGGATGCTAAGAATGTCCGGTGGCTAAGATCTTCTAACCCAGCTAGGACAATTTTCTCCACATCGGGGACAAGTGCCCGCCCTTAGTTACAAGAATTTTTATTTAACGTCGGATTACATTTGAAATAAATAACATTAGCTATGAAGCTATTCTTCCGACAGGCATTTAAAACAGACATTTAAAAGGATATTACATATAATTTAAATATGAAAACAGAAACAAGAGAGCAAAACATGATAAAACGTTTAGACATATACGAAAATAAAACTAGACATATACCAGAATATAAAATAACTTCAAAGATAAAACCTAATACAAATCATATAAATTTATCGACAGGACGAGCAGCCGCAACTTTCGCCGCTCCATGTGCAAAGAAGCCCTCGAAACTCAATTGCAATAGAAAAGTATAAGAAAAGAGACACCAATCACCAGACATTCTTATATCCATCACACCGGTAGGCCTACCTAGTAAATCCGCCACGCTGGAATTCATGATATAGAATAGTTTATTTGGGTAAAAGTTGTGCCCAGCAGGGCTAAAACGGGTGTTTATAAAACGAAGACCGAAGACCCAAAAACGAAGATCTTTCCCCAAAAGAGCCCCTTAAGTGGATCTTCCATCTTCGGTCTTCGTTTTATCAATGGCCCTATCAAAACACATGGGCGTTTATAAAACGAAGACCCTGGCATTTTTCGGCCGGGGTAGGGCTGTGAGGGCCCAGGGGTGAGGGGATGTAGTAATCAAGGTTCGCCGGGAAATTGGGTCCGCTTTTTATGCCCAGAGCGGACGATAATTCTCGATCGATTATAGCTCGATAATAACGTCCGCCCTGGGTTAAAGCATGGTCGAACGTCCTCGGGGTTGTCATTGCTGCATGCAGGGTCTTCCATCTTCGGTCTTCGTTTTATCAATGGCCCTATCAAAACACATGGGCGTTTATAAAACGAAGACCCTGCCATTTTTCGGCCGGGGTAGGGCTGTGAGGGCCCAAGGGTGATGGGATGCAGTAATCAAGTTCCGCCATTGATAAAACGAAACGAAGGGAAATTTGGTCCGCTTTTTATGCCCAAAGCGGACGATAATTCCCGAGGACGTTCGACCATGCTTTAACCCAGGGCGGACGTTATTATCGATAATAACGTCCGCCCTGGGTTAAAGCATGGTCGAACGGCCTCGGAAATTATCGTCCATGCTTATCGTCCGAAAAATACGCCCATGTGTTATTTATAAACGCCCATGTGTTTTGATAGGGCCATTGATAAAACGAAGACCGAATATGGAAGACACTGCATGCAGCAATGACAACCCCGAGGATGTTCGACCATGCTTTAACCCAGGCGGACGTTATTATCGAGTTATAATCGATCGGGAATTATCGTCCGCTCTGGGCATTAAAAGCGGACCAAATTTCCCGGCGGACCTTGATTACTGCATCCCCTCATCCCCGGGCCCTCTCAGCCCTACCCCGGCCGAAAAATGTCAGGGTCTTCGTTTTATAAACGCCCATGTATTTTGATAGGGCCATTGATAAAACGAAGACAGAAGATGGAAGACCCTGTATGCAGCAATGCCCAGGGCGGACGTTATTATCGAGTTATAATCGATCGGGAATTATCGCCCGCTCTGGGCATAAAAAGCGGACCAAATTTTCCGGCGGACCTTGATTACTGCATCCCCTCATCCCTGGGCCCTAACAGCCCAAAATACCAGAGTCTTCGTTTTATAAACGCCCATGTGTTTTGATAGCGCCATTGATAAAACGAAGACCGAAGATGGAAGACCCTGCATGCAGCAATGACAAACCGGAGGACGTTCGGCCATGCTTTAACCCAGGCCGGACGTTATTATCGAGTTATAATCGATCGAGAATTATCGTCCGCTCTGGGCATAAAAAGCGGACCAAATTTCCCGGCGGACCTTGATTACTGCATCCCCTCATCCCTGGGCCCTAACAGCCCAAAATACCAGGATCTTCGTTTTATAAACGCCCATGTGTTTTGATAGGGCCATTGATAAACCGAAGACCGAAGATGGAAGACCCACTTGAGGGGCTCTTTTGGGGAAAGGTCTTCGTTTTTGGGTCTTCGGTCTTGGTTTTATAAACATCCGGGCTAAAACGCAATCAAACATACATATAAAACATACACAACTACAAACACCAGACAACAGATAAAACACGCATAAATATAAAAGGGTGTCCATTTACCCGACAAATTGATATATGAATATGAAATAACATTGTCTTGAGTTATTATCATTTACCATGTTCTATTCGTTTTATTGCTGAAGTAGCATAAAAAATGTGTTCGTGGGGGTTTCGTTCGCTGTGGGTTTCAACATGACAAAGTATATCCCCCCCCCCCCCTTTATGAATTCCCTTTGTTTTTTCTACAAGACCAGACAGATTAGAAAAGCCCACACCTGGTCTTGTTTATATCACTTGGTGACGCCCATATTATTTGAAGTGGATACTGTATCTGATTGCTATTTTTGCAGTTAGAAAAAAGATGTGGGTGAATAATTTAAAACTAGATGTCAATCTGTACAGCTGGAAAAATTATATTCTTAATGTCACTGGCAAATCGTTATAATAACAATCTGTAGCTATTAACTGACTATTGGCATCGGTAATTAATATACCTAAGACAACAGAAACATGTTTAAATCTGTGCCTTTATTTATTGTATGGCTTTCATGGAGAAAAACATCTCCGGTGACAATCTGAGATTTAAAAATATCTATATTATTTGCGATTTATTCTATAATATACACATAAATCTATAGATAATCATGTACATTAGTACATGGATACGGTATCATTAACATACCTGACAGATGAATTTAAAATAGAGCCCAGAATTATTTTTTTTCTATCAATGTGACCAAGAATTTCAGTCAAGACTCTCCAATATTCAGAGAGAATGGGGGGGACAAGGACCACTTTGGCCCCCCGGTGTACGGACATTTCCCCCAGTGGGCATTTCCCCCAGTGGACATTTCCCCCACCCAATGTTTTTAGGTTATTTTGAACATAGTTTTTAAATAATTTGGCAATAACACAATTTTTTTATATATTTTTTATTTTCTATATTTAAGGATATAAGGATTTCCACATAATGTTTTACGATAATGAGTCACATAGTGATAAGATATTATACATATACACAGTATATATCAGTATTATACAGTCTTATAGCACATTTTAAAACAATATAAAAGATGTAGTATATAGCATAACATTATCTGTTCGGAGGTCAGTGTCATGAAACCATTTGACATGTTTGATGAGAATAAAATTGAACTAATAGTCAGGGGGCCAGGAGCTGAACCTGGAAAGTGGTTCCAAAGTTTTTTCTCAGTGTTTTCATTTTATATAAGTATTGTACTCTATGAAACTGCATGATGGCATTCTCCCATCATTGAGCATTTTCATATAACTGGTTTTATATAATTGCGGCTATCGGGACACAAAACATAATTGTTTCATTTTTATACGCCCGCCAAAAGGCGGACGTATTATGTGATGGCGGTTTCCGTCCGTGTGTCCGTCCGTCCGTCCGTCTGTCCGTCCCTCGTGTCCGGTCTATATCTGGGACAGTTTTCTATCTAAAGTTCCAATGTTTGATGAGTGGATACCCTACGGGGAGACGCTGTGTCGCATACCAAGATGAAGGTCGAGGTCAGAGGTCAAAGGTCACTGGCCTGAAAAACAGGAAATCACTGAAGTGTTCGTGTCCGATCTATATTTGTGAATGTTTTCTATCCACAGTTACACAGTTACAGTGGATATGCTAGGTGGAGTCGAGGTGTCGCATACCAAAATTAAGGTCGAGGTCGAAGGTCAAAGGTTGCTTTTCCTTAAAATCAGGAAATCGTTCATCATTGACAGTTATCTACAGTTCTAATTTTTGGTGAGTGGATGCCCTAGGGGGGGAACGATGTGTTGCATACCGAATGTAGGTCGAGGTCAGAGGTCAAAGGTCAGTGTGACCGAAAATCAGAAAATCATTAAAAATTTCTAATTTTTTGTGAGTGGATTCAATACGGAAAAACGAAGTTTCGCATACCAAAAAATTAGGTCAAGTCGAAGGTCAAAAGTCACTGTGACCCCAAAAGCAGGAAATTATTAAAAATAATTTTGTTTGTGTCAGTAGATACATTTGGCGGACACAATGTGTCACCTACCAAAATGTAGGTCAAGGTCAAAGGTCAAGGTCACTGTGACCCCAAAATTGTGAAATTGTTAAAAATCATGATTTTCTGAGTCAATTGAGAAATTACAGGAAGCCGTTTTGTCATGTACCAAAATTTAGATCCAGGTCAATAGTCAAGGTCACTGTGTCAGTGTCACCGCAAAATCAGGAAATATTAAAAATTACTAATTTTTTGTGAGTGGATTCAATAGGGGGAAATGAAGTTTCGCATGCCAAAAGTTAGGTCAAGGTTAAAGGTCACTGTCACCCCAAAATCAGGAAATTATTAAAAATAACATTTTTTGTTGTGTTAGCAGATACATTAGGGGGACACGATGTGCCACATACCAAAATCTAGGTCAAGGTCAGTGTGACCAAAAAATTGTGAAATTGTGAAAAATCATGATTTTTTGTGTCCATTGAGAATTTATGGGTAGACGGTTTGTCATGTTCCAAACTTTAGGTCAATGTCAATAGCCAAGGTCACTGTGACCCCAGAATCAAGAAATCTTTAAAAATTACTCTTTTTTGTGTCAGTAGGTCAAGGTCAATGTGACCCCAAAATCAAGAAATCATTAAAAGTTACATTTTCATATGCCTATGTTAGTTTGGAATATTCAGATTTCTCTCCCCTACATGTGTATGGCATTTGTCCTGTGGAGTTTTCTCCCATGTTTGAAAAAGCTACATTTAGTTAAACTGTTGTGAAATAAAAACCATACATCTACTAATTTAACGGGGAGAGGGGTCCTTTTTATTAACTCAAGAACAAAGTTTTACTTCATCACTTTCTTCTTCCTTCATGAAAAATTCTCTCGCCTGAAAGAAATCCATTTGCAGGAAAACTACTATTTTCTTGTGTTGGGCTTGTCGATTTCAGTGTGGGATATGTGTCTGCTCTCGGCTCTTGTTTCAAGGTCAACTAGTTACCAAGAGTTGAGCCCATTTTAGTTTATCATATATCACATTCTCAGAAACACAAAATTGTAGACCTTTCTCTGGCTACCAATTGGAATCAAGGCTATTAAACAACCTTGAAATTTGGACCAATGTAATTTCAGATATACGGGCGTATATTGAAGCCCTTTGGGCTCTTGCTCCGGGGTTGAGCTAATGTCACATTGAAAAAGAACAATGAGAAATGCATTTTTTCCTGAATTCGGTTGTTCTGTTTGTAACCCAGATCATCATACAATTTGTGTTAAACATGATGTACATGTATATATTGCCATCTCTGTACATGTATGTTTATATTAATTGTTTTTCCTTGGTTTGTTTGTGCGCATCTTCATCTTCACAAGCCCAAGCAAATCCCAAATCCTCGCAGATGGTTTACCGGGACATTTTTGGTGATTCGAATGAGTTCTTGAGTCAATACTTCTGTTATACAATCTCGTACATTTCATCCCCGACGCTTGTTTTGAATTAGCATGTCAGCAACCCAAGCCTGCTGTTTTGCTTTGAATTAGGATGTGTATTTCATCCCTACATGTACATCAAAGCAGTTCGGCCCATGATGAAATCCAAACCAGTCACATCTCATACCTCACAGTGGATTGGCATAATCAGCTGGCTTAGCACGTTCATTGATTGGTTTGATTTAGGGGGAACCCCTTGACCTATTTATATCCAGAACTAGTATGGGTAACTAACCAAGCCAGTGTATCGATTCTAACAGTTCGGTTGATACACTGGCTCGCGAGGATGCTCTGGAGAGCCTCCGGAAAGAAAAACACAGACTGACTGTGTACACCACCCATGTTGATAACTAAATAAATATTTTTATTGTTGAGCTGTTCGATGAATTTGGAAAATTAGTGTACATCTATTTCTTGCAATTGTTTCCTTGTTCTTGTTTTGTACTAATATGAACCTAAAACTGAACTGTGAGAAAGGGAGATTCTCATCATATTTCTCTTCTTGAATTAGAGAGGTAAATGTCGTAGCATAATCATTTCACCTCAGCAATTA
>JAVTVY010053100.1:0-27465 GCA_036873755.1 Hanleya hanleyi | reverse complement strand
GACTACGGACCGGCATCTTTTCCGGAGGCCCACCACGTGTACATGCAAAAATAATGTAAACACACCCACAGTGGCTCCCCCAGCTGGGGTCTGTGTGTTTGATGAGGGGGAATAATAAAAAGAATGAATACCACAGCAGGGTTGACTTTGTCTCTGAGGTAGATAAAAAGAGCAGCGTTGTGGGTTCTGGCATTAGTTGTACAGGATGTCTGCGCGAGTACGGAAGCATGCTCCCACGCTCCGTGTATTGAAGACGGCCCCACCCGAGTTAGTCCGAACCATTGTACGCGGTGCGGACCCTGACCTTGTACGCTGTTTGTGCGAGATCGGGTACAACCTGTTAAAAGGCAACGTACCACTGACTCCGGCTCAGAAGACCAAGTTGGCCAAGCATAAGACAGGTCTCCGAACCTTAGTCCAGAAGCGGGTCCCTCAAACACAAAGAAAAAGGTGTTACAGAAAGGCGGCTTTCTCGGGGCCATCTTAGCACCGTTGGCCGCTTCTGTGTTGGGTCCAGTATTGGGTGGACTCTTCGGCCGACAATGAACCACACGAAAAAAATGGTCCTCGTCGAACCACGGTTCCTGCAAAACCTCCAATCACCCTACCCTGTCCCACCTACGGTGAAGACCATAAACACCCTCGATGGAGAGATGCAGCAGATCTTACAGAGACCGGGGTTAAGCGACAGTGAGAAAGTACAACGGTACAATGAGACGCTTCAGCGGTACATGACGTTCATGGACCAATACAAAACCCTCTCTACCCCAGCAACACCACCACCACCACCACCACCACGTGACAGACCGCCGACCTCAGCACCGTTCCAGCAGCCGGGTGGGGTAGCCCCCACAGCCCCACAGTGGGTGGAAGACGAAGTGCTGAAGAGTGTACCTGCCTCGTTCAAGAAACACGCTGGCCTGGTATTACAACGGATGAAACAGAATCCTAACATGACTTGGAATGATAAAGGCGAACTCCTGGTACAGAATCAGGTGGTCCCCGGGACCCACATGACGGATTTAGTGAATGATCTGATGCGTCAACGCAGAACGCACACGGATCCTCGAGGATGGGAGGTCTTCGCTCAAGGCTTGAAAGACATGCATGTACCACAGGAATTGGTGGGGAACCCCCACCGCTGGGCCTTTATGCAGCGTGACTCACCGACTCGTGCACCACGACTCTCACCACAACCTTCTTGGGAAGCCGACTGGGAACCGGAGTCACCCCCCAAAACTCCACCACCACCACAATGGGCACCTTCTTTTCAGACCTTTAAAAAACAACCCTCGATCAGGACGCCCCACATCTCCAGAGCCGTGACACGTAGCAAGTCAACGCGACGAACACGACGCCGGACGCAACCGCCCAAGGCCTGGAACACCTCTTAAATCCAACAGCAGCAGCAGGACAGCTCGGTCGCCATGTTTTACCTGACCCTACCCAGTAACAGTTCGCTGGATATGTTTCCTGACAACACCGTGGCCAAGTACGTCACCCAGTTACCGCAACCGTTGCATTTACCTGGACGCTGGGAATGTGGCCTCGTGGATATCCAATACCCTTACTCATGGTACAACGTGCGAGCCAATGAAGTCTGGTACGAGGTGACCTACGAAGGCAAAAACACCCGAATCACCCTGCCCGAAGGCCAATACGATACCCCCAAAGAGTTCATGGGTGGGCTGTCAAGACTGTTGCATTATAAGGCTCTACGGGAGGTGACGAATACTTCAAAACCCATCAAAGCCTATCCCTTCAAGAATCACGTGGACTTCGATTACAACGCACACAACGACAAGGCAGAGCTTATCGTGACCGGCAAGGCGAGTGTCGTACTGAGTCCTATCCTACAGCAAATGCTGGGTTTCGATCTAAAGGTGTTCGCTGGTCCCACCGAACACCATGGCGAGATGCCGATGGATATGAAGTCGGGTATGTACGGACTCTACGTCTACTCGGACGTGGTGGACAACCACATCTTGGGCGATATCAACACACCTCTGTTACGGGTGGTCCGCATTAAAAAGACGTATGGAGGTCAAGTCACCCACAGTTTCACCCACATGCTCTACTTGCCCGTACGACAAACTGACATCAACACGATCACGGTGGATATAAGAGATGACACGGGACGACCGGTGGCATTCGAACGAGGAAAAGTGGTGCTGACACTTCATTTTCGACAAGCACGTGCTCCCCGCTTTGCATAATGAAAGTACCTTACGAGTGCGATGCACGCAGCTATGCCGACTATTATGCCCAACAGGCCGGGGGTGGCTTTCCGGTCTTTGGCGGTGCACGCATGCAACGAGGACATGGTCTGGGGAACATACTCGGCAGCATTGTGAAAACGTTCCTGCCCTTGGTGACGCGTGGGGTGAAAGCAATGGGCAAACAAGCGGTACGCAGTGGACTGCAAGTGGCCGGTGATGTCTTGGGAGGGTACGGCACCCAAAGAATCCTTGAAACGGCGGGCCAAAGAAGCGGGAGGCGTCTTGGTGGCCAAAGCACAACGCACCGTAGGGAATAAAAGAGCTGCCCCGCCGAGACCACGCACCAGTCGACGACCGACCCAGCGACGACGCACATCGAAGAAGACAAAGGATATCTTTTCTTAAAACATGTCCTTGATCCACGCCGAGTCCTGCCCCTCCACCAACAGTGAATTTGATTTGTGGACCGTGCCGCCCACACAGCCCAGTGTCGAACAAGGATTATGGGTGGAGCATCTCCCGCTCTCCATCATCAACGAAACCGGGCCCATCGAGTTCACCATCAGTAATTCGGATACGGCCTATGTGGATTTAGCCCAAACATACTTGTATGTGAAAGCCAAGGTGGTCAATGGAGCTGGCACCAGAATCGTTGACCAAGCAACGGTGGGCCCGACGAATCTCTGGCTGCACTCGATGTTTCAGCAGGTGGATATTTTTCTCAGCGACAAACGCATCAGTGACTCCACCAACACGTACCCCTATCGAGCCTACATCGAGACACTGTTGTCGTATGGCCGAGAGGCTAAAAAATCTCAGCTGACAACCGCTTTATTCTACAAGGACACGCCCGAGCACATTGACACGGTGGACAATGGGGGATATAACAAACGGAAGGCTTTCATTGCGAACAGTGCTTCGGTGGATATGATGGGTCGACTGCACGCAGACATGTTCATGCAAGACCGGTACCTCTTGAACAAGATCCCCATCAAAATCCGACTGATACGGGCGCCTCCGACCTTCGCCTTGATGGCCACTAACGTAGACGGGCATGCAGCTGACTATAAGATTGTCATCCAAGACACAGTCCTGTATGTCCGAAAAGTGAAACCGAATCCAGCCGTTCAATTGGGACACATGAAAGCCTTGGAAACAAAACCAGCCCAGTACCCTATCCGACGTGTACAAACCAAAGTGTTCTCTGTGCCTGCTGGAAATATAGGCGCCAACAAAGAAAACCTGTTCCTGGGGGAACTACCCAAGCGATTGATCCTGGCCTGTGTGGAAAATACCAGTTTCAGCGGAGCCTACCCAGAGAATCCGTTTGACTTTCAACATTTCGGCATCAATTTTGTGGCCCTGCATGTGGATGGACAACAGGTGCCAGCCACGGCCTTAACACCGAACTTTGGGCGCAGGAATTTCATTCGAGCCTATCAGAGCCTGTTTACAGCCACCGGTCAAATCAACCAGGACGAAGGGAATTTCATCAGTCGGGAGCACTACGCGAACGGATACACGTTGTTCTGTTTCGATCTGACCCCCACCTTAGAGAACGACCATCAGCTGGCCCTGGCCAAGCAAGGCAATTTACGGTTGGAAATCCACTTTGCACGAGCCCTGGCGACCACCGTCAATGTGATCTGCTACGCCGAGTTTGACAACATCATTCAAGTGGACAACGCGCGCAACGTCCTGTGTGACTTCTCCACCTAACATGGATACAGACCAGATAACCACCGTGCTGGAGAATGACCCAGAGACACGTATGGTCTTTCAAGGGGTGTTCGCCCGAGATGTGTTCCCATTAGACCGTATGTATCCTGCTGCTTACGTTCTCAACACGGACCCGATGGATCGGCCCGGTGAACATTGGGTGGGCGTGTACTTGACAGAACAGCAGGGCGAATACTTTGACCCGTACGGCCTGCCACCCCTCCATCCCGATTTAACAGACTTCATGGATCAAGGCACAGAGACGTGGTGTTGGAACAGTCAAACGTTGCAAAGCCTGACCAGTGGCGTGTGCGGACAATATTGCTTGTTTTACCTGTACCATCGATGCCGGGGAAGACCCTTATCTACCATCGTACAGATGTTTGACGAGTACCCCAAGGCCGAGGACCGCGATGTACTCGTCTATGACTGGGCCGCCCATCATTTCAATGTACAAGCCCCGTTCTGGGCTTAAGTTCTTTCAATGTACACACGCCCGCTGTTCTGGGCTTAAGTTTGCAAGCCCCTTGTTCTGGGCTTCAATGTGCAAGCCCCTTGTTCTGGGCTTCAATGTGCAAGCCCCTTGTTCTGGGCTTGAGTTTTCACGTGGTTGTTCTCACGTTGTTGTTGTTACTGAATAAAAAACAAAATGAGATCTCACCAAAAAACCCTGTCTTGTGTGTTTTTATTCATAATGCATCAATGCCCAATGTGGAGATTCAGTGAAACTGAAATCAGTGGTGTAGGATGAGGCCAAAATGTAACCCATCAAGGTTAGAATGCAAGAGCACTATAGTAAAAATAGAGAGCCAATGAAATCAGCCCACAGACCAAGTACGTGTTTTTGGTCTAGGTTTGGAGCGGGCATTTCATTGAGGTGCGTGTATACGGTGAGTGAAGACTCGTCCAACACGTATAGATTATGTTGATGACTATAAGTTCTAGGTAACCCATCAAGGTTAGAATGCAAGAGCACTATAGTAAAATAGAGAGCCAATGAAATCAGCCTACAGACCAAGTACTGTTTTTGGTCTAGGTTTGGAGCGGGCATTTCATTGAGGTACGTGTATACGGTGAGTGAAGAGACTCGTCCAACACGTATAGATTATTACTATAAGTTCTATGAGCATAATGCATGAAACTGGTTTTGAACACCGTATTAGCCAATCAGTGGCCTAGAATGGAGCCAAAGGTAACCCATCCATGTCCAGAAAACATTACCCGGGTGTACAAGAACCCAGATGTAGGAGCGGACGTCAGCGAAACACACCGTGAGTACCCCAATTCGATTGGCTGATTGTTCGACCGCTGATTGGTTCTTTTTCTCGACCGCTGATTGGCTCTTTTTCTCGACCGCTGATTGGTCCAAATGGAACTGCCCATCTTTCCCAGGTTCATCTAGAATCCCCTTTTTTGTGCTCAAGCTCTGACTATAGCGATGCCGCAACATTGTCTCATTGGACATTGGACCGTTTGACCTGGAGGTGACCATTTGACCTGACATGCGTCCGCGCGCGCACTGCCGGGGATGACGCGCACTTCCGGAGAACTCGCGCGCGCGCTCGCGCTGGGGGGCCGGGGCGAGCCGCGGCGGGAAAACACCCCGGCGGTTGAACATACGGACGTCTAAGAGGAAACATTGGAACTCTTCTATGTTTGGAGGTAGTTTTAGTGAAAAACCCGGAAGTGACGTCACAACCCCCACGTGACCTGCGCAGCAGAATGGAAACGACACCCTAGTGTAACTCCCTCACCTAGGCTTCACATGGATACCTCACTCGATCCCATCGACCCACTAGGGGCCCACCTACACCCCAACACGTCTATTTCTATACTACAGCCAGACTGCGCATGCGCAGAATCCCGATAGTCCAGCCCATCAGATGCCCCTTCACGAATGCTTCACTTCGATACCTCACTCGACCCCATTGGACCATTCGTGGCTCCCCTAGCTCCAAAACGTAGAGCGGGACCCATACAGGGTCCAGTTTTCGACACTAGGTGACCACATCCCGACAGAAATGGCCAGTTTTCGACACCGGATGTGCCGCCATCTTGAACATACGTGCCGCCGTCTTGGATATGTCCCATAATGCACCGGGTCAAAATACTCGCTTCTGATTGGACGAGAGCTCCGTGGCGGATTTGAAATACTCGCTTCTGATTGGACGAGAGCTCCGCATTGCATCTGCGCATGCGCAGAATGATATGCCTACCGCACACCCAACCCATCAGATGCCCCTTCATCTAGGCTTCACTTTGATACCTCACTCGACCCCATTGGACCATTAGTAACTCCCCTAGCTCCAACACGGCTATTTCCATACCCTTGGGCCTCCGCGCATGCGCAGAATGGTGACAACGCCCGAGCCGCTAGTCCAGTCAGATGCCCCCTCACCTAGGCTTCACATTGATACATCACTCGACCCCACTGGACCAGTAGTAACTCCCCTAGCTCCCAACACGGCTATTTCCATACCCTTGGGCCACCGCGCATGCGCAGAAGGCCGATAGTTCAACCCCACACCCAGCGCATCAGATGCCCCTTCACCTAAGCTTCACTTTGATACCTCAATCGACCCCATTGGACCATGAGTAGCTCCCCTAGCTCCAACACGGCTATGTTCATACCCTTGGGCTACCGTGCATGCGCAGAATGACGATAGTTCAACCCCACACCCAACCCATTAGATGCCCCTTCACCTAAGCTTCACACGGATACCTCACTCGACCCCATTGGACCATGAGTAGCTCCCCTAGCTCCAACACGGCTATGTTCATACCCTTGGGCCACCGCGCATGCGCAGAATGACGCTAGTTCAACCCCACTAGTCCAGTCAGATGCCCCCTCACCTAGGCTTCACATTGCTACATCACTCGACCCCACTGGACCAGTAGTAACTCCCCTAGCTCCAACACGGCTATTTTCATACCCTTGGGCCACCGCGCATGCGCAGAATGACGCTAGTTTAACCCCACACCCAGCCCATCAGATGCCCCCTCACCTAGGCTTCACATTGATACATCACTCGACCCCACTGGACCAGTAGTAACTCCCCTAGCTCCAAAACGGCTATTTCCATACCCTTGGGCCACACGAGTTGTCTCCCTTGCGTCAGTGTGTGCAGATGGCGCTATGATCGACGCGGTGATGTGGAAAGGGCGTCCCCACACCATCCCGGAGCCGCCATTTTGTTTGTTGATTTTCTGCGGAGATACACGGGACAATAAACGCTCAACCCTAGGGTGGTACAGATGCTAGACTGATCCTATTAACATGGTACAACACCTATAGATTATGTTTATTATTATTATATGGCCTAGAGGTTTTTTTTAGGGTAATGTGAGGGTTTTTTCTCCCCGTGACCTCCCCACCGCCTTGTTTGCTCCCTTGCGCCGCCATTTTGACCACCCCACATGCCGCCATTTTGACCACCCCACACGCCGCCATTTTCACCACCCCACACCCAGCCCATTAGATGCCCCTTCACATAAGCTTCACTTTGATACCTCACTCGACCCCATCGGACCATTTTATCTAGGGACTACTTTTTCTCCGCGGAAGCAGACCGAATCACCGCCAGACATGACCGCATCACCGCGGAGGAATACATCTTTGACCTGGGTCACGTGATATGCAAATTTGGAACTCTCCTGTGCTGGAGGTAGCTTTTTGGTCAGAGGTCAAAATACTCGCTTCTCATTGGCTGTGTGACCTCCACGTCACCAACCTCCCCACAGCGCATGCTCCATTTCGCAGGCTCCAATAACATCCCTGCCTCCAATAGCGGAAGTTGACCTTTACTACGTTGCTATGACGTATAGGGGAAACCAACCAACGCACGGTTCAGTTTGAATCCGACCAAACAACTCCTTTAGTGTTGCACATGAGCGAACTACTTTTCATATGCTCTGTCCAGATAAACAGGGAAAATTATCTTCAGATAATTCTTTTAACGCTAGGTCAACGGAGGTATTATGCAGACTTGAAAAGTAATCAAAATTTTCGTTAAACATCTATTTTACTATATATGATGTCACTGCCGGCGATGTGCGCGAAGGCCCCGAATCCGGTCCAAAAATCTGACTGGTGGCTGGGGTGTTATTAGACCCCCAGCGAGGTGGTTGCCACGTCACCTCCACAAAATATGCAAATTTCTGAGGTCAATTGGACTCAATTGAGGTTTACCCTACTACTTAGGTATGTTTAAGAAAAAGAACTATACCTAAATTGGGACAAAGTTTTTGCAAGCTAGAAGAATGCATAGTTTAAAACAATATCTCAGTGTAATTATCATGGTGTGGAAACTAGATCACGCCACCAAAATTAAATCGTGGGAGATCGAGGTAACAAGTGTTTTGACAAGCCGAGGCAAGTGAAACTGTATTCAATGGTTTGTTTAGTGTCACACAAAAACTCCCCCAAGCCCCAAGTTTGTAACTAAATTATATTGCATGCAAGTTTACAAAAACTTGCCAATAAAACTGTGTATTCCTGCATTTTTACCAAAACATGGATGATTGAACGCTGTTGAATGCAAGAGGTCATACAACGTATTCATCAAGTATACTAGATGCTCATACCGCTTTTTATATGGCATATCGATTAAACAGCAGTGTGGACGCAAATGGTTTAGTCCTTTGAAAGGGGGTGTAACATTTTTACAGCTGCAACATGAACCTCACCTGGGATGACATTAAACATGTTCGATTTTTGGCATTTTTACCGTAATGGCGAGAATATTCTAAGTATATGGTTTAGTTATGGGAGAAAAACATGGATATTGGCAGATATAGATGAGAGCTTAACTTAATGTTGAGCTTTCGAGTATGCTACAAGAAAACATGCGACATGAATGTATTTATACACATATAATAAAAAAACAATTTGTTTCATACCTTTACTGGTTCATTCCAGAGGATTCCGGAGATATCATCAACGTTGTCAAATACGTATAGTTGAACTACACAGTGTTCAGCGGAAAAGTACCGGGCTTGTTGGTTTTTCTACGCATCAGAAAACCCGACCAATGATATGCTCTTTCGAAAAGCTATTTCCATCCGAACACTGAAAACGAGATTCCGGGAGACCGCGACTAGAGATAGTACTCCACGTTTGACTCACAGAAATGGTGTATTTTTGTTACATAAATTTATTTTGCTTTCTCCATCTAACGTGGTAGAGGTCGTCTACAAGACAGGCACCTGTAGATCAGACCTATCTGTGAATGAATAGACATAGGACTAGATGAGATTGCTAGAACACCGTTCCTTCTCATTTATCAAACGGCATATGAACGATATCTTCGACTGCATGGGTTGAATAACCCGTACATGTATCCGATCGATTGCCTACTTGTAACAGGGCAGACCTAATGCTGCCACTTTATAGTGCTCTCCCACTGAAATATCATGCCGTAGGTATAGTACGCTCATATTATTCAGCTTGTATCACTGGCGTCCCTTCTCCCCAACGAGGAGAGTATAGGGACGTCAGTGATACAAGCTGTTTATCAGCGTATAGGTATAGTGGGTGGGCGAGCATTAAGCCTTGGGGCTTGCTCTGTATCATGTATGATGAACAGAGTAATAAATATGCGATAGGTAATAGGTGAATTAACAATAACTCAGCGAGATGAGAATTATTTAAAAATAAGAAACACCTGACAACTGTGGAGTTCTTAATTTTCTGGAAAGTAATCTATTAACTTTGATTTAAAGAGTGGAATATAGAATCAATCGTTTTTTAGCGTTGAGGGTAAATTGTTCCATTCTCGAGGACCAGTAGTACTCAGCGTGTGGTACGATAGATTAGAGTAATGAAATGGTATATGTAGATTAATATGTTGGGTTCTTGTTCGATAGTGTTCTATATTGGAAGTGTGAATACTGAATGGGTGATACATTTTGTGAACATGGCAAAAGCGGCAGTATTGGGTGAACTTTGAAAGGAGAAGAATTTGTAAATTACTGAAATGTGACTGTGTATGATGCTTTTTGTTTGATAAAGTTACTACTCGAATAGCTAGTTGGGTTTTTTTTGTTTTTTTAGCAAGAATACTGTATTTACATACGATGAGTATGTGTGTCCCCTCGGAACAGACCCAGACTGTGACTGGCCTTGATAAATGTTGCCAAAACGACAATGAAGGATGTTGAATCGAGCTTGATAATGTCATTATCGCGAGTTGTATCCGAAAAGTGATGTCACGATATTGGTGTGACTAAAAAGAAATAAAATGTTAATCTACTAGATGAGTATCTCAGCCAAGCTTTGATTGCCACTGTTCATATAAACACTACGGAGAAGTCTAGATCAACCTTCAAAATCATTCCAGCATATCGACAGGAAAAAATCAACTCCCAATCCATCTGGTGAGGGGATTAAAATTGCAGGTTTCCAACTCAGCAAGCTGTCGAAAGGCCTGAAGCAGAACTCGATAGATAGCATCAGAAAGCTAGCGTCCAGGCATCACCAATAACTCAAAATAGAATTTGGTCAGACCATTCTTCCAAGATTTGAGCGGAGATACTTGAACAACGAGAGAAGGGTAATTGATTGGACATTTTGCAACATGTGAGGAGATATCACAGAATTCATAATTACGGTTGCTCACTGTTTGATATGTTACTATGACGACACTACTGTCTGTCCCAGATAATATATCCGAGACGTTTACGGCGATATTTCGGAGACAATTAATTGGAGGATATTGAAACTTCACACAGGAGATGAACTAAAAAATACCAATTTTATTCCAAAGTATCAAGAAAATCCTTCCAGTAGTTCTCAACAAATCATGAAAACAAGAATTAGATGGGAGATTTGTAGGTTATTTTTGGACGTCATGACGTTAAGCCTGCATGTTATAACATTGGCAGATCAACGTCATCGTAGCCCCAAAATAACATGGTAGGTATTGGTGATTTTCGTCAATTCCCAACAGATTTTAATGAAATATGGGGGGAAAATTAGTATTTTTTAGTTTATATACTGTGTGAAGTTTCAGTGCTGTACGATAAATTGTCTCCGAAATATCGCTGAAAACGTCTCGGAATATATTATCTGGGACAGACAGTAGGCTAGCGATAGTATATATATATCTGGTATGATTATGATATAGCACATGGTTAGCTATAATTCTGATCCGGAAACATCAGTTCTACTTCCACCATGCCTCATACCTGTGCGTTATGTTCTAAGACGATTAGACGTTTTACATAGTCATATGAAACCAATCCACGGCCAGACCATGAATTTCGCCCAGACTAAATAAAATTCCGATTCGCAGATCCGGTTACTGTCGAAATCACAGAGTGATACATACAACCCACCAGAAATGAGGTCCACATTGAATAGAGAATAAGCAACATACAGAGCACATACTGAGAAGGGTTTACATCATCCATTTACGATGAAATTTTCCGGGCCTACCGGAAGTGGGATAACCATATGGATAGATAAGTTATTACGAGAAATTGAGAACTATAGCAGTAGTAATGTAAGAGCAGCACAGGGCTCTTTTTCCAGGGAGGTAACTCTTGGTTCCTTTTTTTCGCCAGGGGGCGCTCTTGTAGGTATGACGTCACTTCCGGTCTGGGTGAATGGAGCGTGACCTGGGAACATGATAGGATATGTACTGACCTGTCTGTGGGGTTTTTTCACAATGTCGTTCACCTCCGTGTCTTTTCGGCACGTCCGTGTCTTTTCGGTGAGGTCCGCCATCTTCAGAACATGATAGGACATGTACTGACCTGTCTGTGGGGTTTTCCCACAATGTCGTTCACCTCCGTGTCTCTTCGGTGCCCTCCGTGTCTCTTCGGTGAGGTCCGTGTCTCTTCGGTGAGGTCCGTGTCTTTTCGGTGAGGTCCGTGACATCTTCGGGTACGTCCGTTGACCTGTGAACATGATAGAACATGTACTGACCTGTCTGTGGGGTTTTTCCACAATGTCGTTCACCTTCGTGTCTTTGAGACACGGAGGTGCCCGAAGATGTCACGGAGGTGACCGAAGATGTCACGGAGGTGTCCGAAGAGACACGGAGGGCACCGAAGATGTCACGGAGGTGACCGAAGATGTCACGGAGGTGCCCGAAGAGACACGGAGGTCACCGAAGATGTCACGGAGATCACCGAAGAGACACGGAGGTGCCCGAAGAGTCACGGAGGTCACCGAAAAGACACAGAGGTGATCGAAGACACACGGAGGTCACCGAAAAGACACGAATGTCACGAAAAAACGTATAAAAGTGGAAATCTTTAGGGCATTGCTGCATTCATTGGCCTGCCGATCGGAACTACCTGACCAGCCTGCCTCACCAGCCTACCTGACCAGCCTGAACCACTCTGACGACAGGACCTACTTGCCTGAGCCTCACCAGCCTGAGCCTGCCTCACCAGTGCAACTTCACCAGCCTATCTCACCATAGCAGCTACTTACCTGACCAGCCTGAGCCAACATTCATGGAGTCATCCCACCGAGCTAAGCTTCTGCAGCACCGTATCCATATCGTTGATGAGATGCAGCATGTGGCCGATATATGTGATCTGCTCATGGTGGAAAACATAATCACTAAACACATGGGGGTAGATATCATGGCGGAGAAGACCTATATGGCACGAAACAGAGCCCTCATCGACCTCATACCATGCCGTTGCTCCTTAGCATTTCAAGCCTTCGTGGAGGCGCTGAAGAAGACGGGAAATGAAGGAATAGCAGGTCTACTTCAAGCCCAGGATTCAGAAGATAATATCTTAGTCATGGACATGAACATTGCCGAAGGGCGTACAGGTACCAAACGTACTCACGAAGAGTCCGGTCCACCTGCGAAACGTCCCCGACTAACACCTTTAGAAATACCTCAGCAAGTGCTTCAGCCAGTGCCCCAGCAAGTGCCTGAGCAAGCGAAGGAAGAGGTGCTACTTCCTATGTCTGGGCAGGAGATCAATGACATTATCCAGCAGGCCTACCGAGCGGCCCAGACGAACACTTGGGAGCTCTCTCCCTATTTAACTGTGAGTGTCAAAGAAGAGGAAGTGCATTTTAACGCACCGGCCTGGGACGACAAACCACCTAAGCATATCGCCTTGACGTTGGACACCTGGATAAGAGTACAGGCCATTTATTACGCCATCGACGCGGTCATTGACAAGTGTTTTGACAAGCCGAGGCAAGTGAAACTGTATTCAATGGTTTGTTTAGTGTCACACAAAAACTCCCCCAAGCCCCAAGTTTGTAACTAAATTATATTGCATGCAAGTTTACAAAAACTTGCCAATAAAACTGTGTATTCCTGCATTTTTACCAAAACATGGATGATTGAACGCTGTTGAATGCAAGAGGTCATACAACGTATTCATCAAGTATACTAGATGCTCATACCGCTTTTTATATGGCATATCGATTAAACAGCAGTGTGGACGCAAATGGTTTAGTCCTTTGAAAGGGGGTGTAACATTTTTACAGCTGCAACATGAACCTCACCTGGGATGACATTAAACATGTTCGATTTTTGGCAGTTTTACCGTAATGGCGAGAATATTCTAAGTATATGGTTTAGTTATGGGAGAAAAACATGGATATTGGCAGATATAGATGAGAGCTTAACTTAATGTTGAGCTTTCGAGTATGCTACAAGAAAACATGCGACATGAATGTATTTATACACATATAATAAAAAAACAATTTGTTTCATACCTTTACTAGTTCATTCCAGAGGTTTCCGGAGATATCATCAACGTTATCAAATACATATAGTTGGACTACACAGTGTTCAGCGGAAAAGTACCGGGTTTGTTGGTTTTTCTACGCATGAGAAAACCCGACCAATGATATGCTCTTTCGAAAGCTATTTCCATCCGAACACTGAAAACGAGATTCCGGGAGACCGCGAGTAGAGATTGTACTCCACGTTTGACTCACAGAAATGGTGTATTTTTGTTACATAAATTTATTTTGCTTTCTCCATCTAACGTGGTAGAGGTGGTCTACAAGACAGGCACCTGTAGATCAGACCTATCTGTGAATGAATAGACATGGGACAAGATGAGATTGCTAGAACACCGTTCCTTCTCATTTATCAAACGGCATATGAACGATATATTCGATTGGGTTGAATAACCCGTACATGTATTCGATCGATTGCCTACTTGTAACAGAGCAGATCTTATGCTGCCACTTTATAGTGCTCTCCCACTGAAATATCATGCCGTAGGTATAGTGGGTGGGCGAGCATTAAGCCTTGGGGCTTGCTCTGTATCATGTATGATGAACAGAGTAATAAATATGCGATAGGTAATAGGTGAATTAACAATAACTCAGCGAGATGAGAATTATTTAAAAATAAGAAACACCTGACAACTGTGGAGTTCTTAATTTTCTGGAAAGTAATCTATTAACTTTGATTTAAAGAGTGGAATATAGAATCAATCGTTTTTTAGCGTTGAGGGTAAATTGTTCCATTCTCGAGGACCAGTAGTACTCAGCGTTTGGTACGATAGATTAGAGTAATGAAATGGTATATGTAGATTAATATGTTGGGTTCTTGTTCGATAGTGTTCTATATTGGAAGTGTGAATACTGAATGGGTGATACATTTTGTGAACATGGCAAAAGCGGCAGTATTGGGTGAACTTTGAAAGGAGAAGAATTTGTAAATTACTGAAATGTGACTGTGTATGATGCTTTTTGTTTGATAAAGTTACTACTCGAATAGCTAGTTTTTTTTGTTGTTTTTTTTTGTTGTTTTTTAGCAAGAATATTGTATTTACATACGATGAGTACGTGTGTCCCCTCGGAACAGACCCAGACTGTGACTGGCCTTGATAAATGTTGCCAAAACGACAATGAAGGATGTTGAATCGAGCTTGATAATGTCATTATCGCGAGCCAGTGTATCGATCGATCCTAACTGGTTAGCTACCCATGGCAGTTCTACAGGGTATAAATAGCTCAAGAGGATTTATCTGATTCGAACCAATCAGTAAGCGCGCTAAGTCAGCTCATTACACCAATCCGCGGTGAGGTTTGAGATGTGAATTACATTGCTGGTCAAACTACTTTGATGTCAGACTGAAATCGACAACGGGAGTCAAAGCAACCACAGGCTTGGGATACCGAAATGCATACCAATTTAAGACGACCGCGGTACGCCAAGCCTTGATGGACTCTATCGGAATTATAAAGATTCCCTGCAGCGAAATACTTTAAAAAGGACTCTAGAATACTATAAATGAATCGGATTGTGTGCTAAAACGAGACTTATGACTTTATGATAATTTCAGTTCATTTACTAGCATATACAAACGATGAAATCAATATAGCATATAAATATGAAGATTTCAATGTATACGGACTTACATATGACGGCGGTAAGGTCAGGCACACTGGAAAATGTATCTGTTAACAGTAGGGCGCTCGGAACAGAAGTACCATTCGTTAAATAAGAGAGTATAAGACAGTAAAACAAAATTCAGTTATAGTGGGTCAGCTATACAAGAGACATTTAAGCCGACATCTATTAAGAGTTTCCAAAGTTCCATAATCCAAAGGCCAGTTTCATAAATAATATTAGCACCTAAATTAACATAACCGTAAGGTAAGAAGTAAGGTGGAGTTACTTGAAAGATAGAAGCGATCAACTGTTTTCAATGATGCTGAAAAGATCAATTGAAATTCTGTGCGTCAAATCCGTACCACAATTCAATGTTCATAGAGTGTAATACATTGCCGAGTTGTATCCGAAAAGTGATGTCACGATATTGGTGTGACTAAAAAGAAATAAAATGTTAATCTACTAGATGAGTATCTCAGCCAAGCTTTGATTGCCACTGTTCATATAAACACTACGGAGAAGTCTAGATCAACCTTCAAAATCATTCCAGCATATCGACAGGAAAAAATCAACTCCTAATCCATCTGGTGAGGGGATTAAAATTGCAGGTTTCCAACTCAGCAAGCTGTCGAAAGGCCTGAAGCAGAACTCGATAGATAGCATCAGAAAGCTAGCGTCCAGGCATCACCAATAACTCAAAATAGAATTTGGTCAGACCATTCTTCCAAGATTTGAGCGGAGATACTTGAACAACGAGAGAAGGGGAATTGATTGGACATTTTGCAACATGTGAGGAGATATCACAGAATTCATAATTACGGTTGCTCACTGTTTGATATGTTACTATGACGACACTACTGTCTGTCCCAGATAATATATCCGAGACGTTTACGGCGATATTTCGGAGACAATTGATTGGAGGATATTGAAACTTCACACAGGAGATGAACTAAAAAATACCAATTTTATTCCAAAGTATCAAGAAAATCCTTCCAGCAGTTCTCAACAAATCATGAAAACAAGAATTAGATGGGAGATTCGTAGGTTATTTTTGGACGTCATGACGTTAAGCCTGCATGTTATAACATTGGCAGATCAACGTCATCGTAGCCCCAAAATAACATGGTAGGTATTGGTGATTTTCGTCAATTCCCAACAGATTTTAATGAAATATGGGGGGAAAATTAGTATTTTTTAGTTTATATACTGTGTGAAGTTTCAATGCTGTACGATAAATTGTCTCCGAAATATCGCTGAAAACGTCTCGGAATATATTATCTGGGACAGACAGTAGGCTAGCGATAGTATATATATATATCTTGTATGATTATGATATAGCGCATGGTTAGCTATAATTCTGATCCGGAAACATCAGTTCTACTTCCACCATGCCTCATACCTGTGCGTTATGTTCTAAGACGATTAGACGTTTTACATAGTCATATGAAACCAATCCACGGCCAGACCATGAATTTCGCCCAGACTAAATAAAATTCCGATTCGCAGATCCGGTTACTGTCGAAATCACAGAGTGAAACATACAATCCACCAGAAATGAGGTCTACATTGAATAGAGAAGAAACAACATACAGAGCACATACTGAGAAGGGTTTACATCATCCATTTACGATGAAATTTTCCGGGCCTACCGGAAGTGGGATAACCATATGGATAGATAAGTTATTACGAGAAATTGAGAACTATATCAGTAGTAATGTAAGAGCAGCACAGGGCTCTTTTTCCAGGGAGGTAACTCTTGGTTCCTTTTTTCCGCCAGGGGGCGCTATTGTAGGTATGACGTCACTTCCGGTCTGGGTGAATGGAGCGTGACATGGGAACATGATAGGATATGTACTGACCTGTCTGTGGGGTTTTTCCACAATGTCGTTCACCTCTGTGTCTTTTCGGAACGTCCGTGTCTTTTCGGTGAGGTCCACCATCTTCAGAACATGATAGGACATGTACTGACCTGTCTGTGGGGTTTTTCCACAATGTCGTTCACCTCCGTGTCTCTTCGGTGAAGTCCGTGTCTCTTCGGTGAGGTCCGTGTCTTTTCGGTGAGGTCCGTGACATGTTCGGGTACGTCCGTTGACCTGTGAACATGATAGAACATGTACTGACCTGTCTGTGGGGTTTTTCCACAATGTCGTTCACCTTCGTGTCTTTGAGACACGGAGGTGCCCGAAGATGTCACGGAGGTGACCGAAGATGTCACGGAGGTGTCCGAAGAGACACGGAGGGCACCGAAGATGTCACGGAGGTGACCGAAGATGTCACGGTGGTGCCCGAAGAGACACGGAGGTCACCGAAGATGTCACGGAGATCACCGAAGAGACACGGAGGTGCCCGAAGAGTCACGGAGGTCACCGAAAAGACACGGAGGTGATCGAAGACACAGGGAGGTCACCGAAAAGACACGAATGTCACGAAAAAACGTATAAAAGTGGAAATGTTTAGGGCATTGCTGCATTCATTGGCCTGCCGATCGGAACTACCTGACCAGCTTGCCTCACCAGCCTACCTGACCAGCCTGAACCACTCTGACGACAGGAGCTGCTTGCCTGAGCCTCACCAGCCTGAGCCTGCCTCACCAGTGCAACTTCACCAGCCTATCTCACCATAGCAGCTACTTACCTGACCAGCCTGAGCCAACATTCATGGAGTCATCCCACCGAGCTAAGCTTCTGCAGCACCGTATCCATATCGTTGATGAGATGCAGCATGTGGCCGATATATGTGATCTGCTCATGGTGGAAAACATAATCACTAAACACATGGGGGTAGATATCATGGCGGAGAAGACCTATATGGCACGAAACAGAGCCCTCATCGACCTCATACCATGCCGTTGCTCCTTAGCATTTGAAGCCTTCGTGGAGGCGCTGAAGAAGACGGGAAATGAAGGAATAGCAGGTCTACTGCAAGCCCAGGATTCAGAAGATAATATCTTAGTCATGGACATGGACATTGCCGAAGGGCGTACAGGTACCAAACGTACTCACGAAGAGTCCGGTCCACCTGCGAAACGTCCCCGACTAACACCTTTAGAAATACCTCAGCAAGTGCTTCAGCCAGTGCCCCAGCAAGTGCCTGAGCAAGCGAAGGAAGAGTGCTACTTCCTATGTCTGGGCAGGAGATCAATGACATTATCCAGCAGGCCTACCAAGCGGCCCAGACGAACACTTGGGAGCTCTCTCCCTATTTAACTGTGAGTGTCAAAGAAGAGGAAGTGCATTTTAACGCACCGGCCTGGGACGACAAACCACCTAAGCATATCGCCTTGACGTTGGACACCTGGATAAGAGTACAGGCCATTTATTACGCCGTCGATGCGGTCATTGACCACCAGGGGAGCGACGAAGCGAAATTGTATGTGGGTGACGACATCTTCCTCACCTGTTCTATGTTCAACAACATGCTGCTGGTGCATATTCGTAAATGGAAGTTGAGGGGAGATACGCGTATTCCTTTACGACAGGGCGTCACCCTGCAAATACCTGCGTGGCGGAAGCTGGAGAGTCTCACAGGTGAAATTCATGAAGTCCTGTCTGACCAGGTCACTCAGTATATTTATACGAACTACATCGACACATTCCTGGATCATCTCAGACCCCGCATTCGACACTTGCGTATCCAGCAATGTGCTGGCTGTCAGAACAAGAACGGTCTCTTCAACACGCATACGTGTATGGACAATAGTATACCATCAGACGCGCTGATGACTGAGGGAATAGACGCCGTTAACGAAGTGCAAATTGCCGAGGCATTGCAAGCTGCCTGTCCACCCAGAATTCCACGTGAACAGATTGCCACCTTCATATACGTGCACTAGGGGCAGAAAGACAATGACGTGTTCAAACAAGTCTTGTTGCATAAATATTGAACATTTCACACAAGTCTTGTTGAATAAATATTGAACATTCAGACATCACCGTATTCCTACATTCTATGTTCATTCTATGTTCATTTAAGCGCCTTGACAGCGTATAATTGTATTAGAAAAATTCAACACCAAGAGTCTACTGTGGTGAAGACCTTATGTTCATTCTACTATGTTAGTAAATATTAGAAATTCAAATGTGTGTTAGTGTTCACTCTATGCAAAGGGCTATTGGTGTGGGAGCTGGTGTTTTGTGGTATTAATTAGAAAGTTTCCCTCCTTTCGGGTGTAATTAGGTGGCCCTAATAAGGGCCTTTGGAAAGAACAGCGGGTTGGTCATCAAAATGTTACGGCCGGAATATTTTTTTGATGCCTGATACCCATCCCCGACACACAGGGCATCGTATCTTCAAATGAAGCTCCTCTGTCTCTGCGCACTGGTACGTGCCCGCTATGCATGTTAAGCTTAGCACGCATACACCACATAGGCACAGGTGGCCACAAGGAAAAAAGGCGTACATGGTCTCATCGTCTTGACACACGGTACAGGTTGATCTCTTCTGCTCCCTAGCCAGTTGTAGGCGTAGTTTAGACTTTTCGTCTTCTAATTCGTCAATTTGTTGGCTCAGGCGGCTGATCTCTGGTGATTGTGTTGTCATTCCTGTTGCGGTCGCCGTCGTTGTGGTAGCTGTCGTTGTGGTAGCCGCCTGAGTCGAAGCTGTAGTTGCTGGGGGTCTACTACTGTTTAACCACTCCAACTCTCCGTGCACATCTTCATCATCTGTTTCATCATCATCATCCTCTTCCTGCACAGCGTCCCTTATTTCTCTATCTTGTTGTGCGCCTCTCATCCTCAAATCTGAGCTTCAGCAACACGCTGCAAGCTCGTAATGATTGTAACATGTTCGTCGTCTTCTCCGCCCGAGCGAATCCGTCTAGGATCTTGTTGTTGTTCTCCGTCTCGAATTGTCACCCTGAAAGTTTCGGTCGACACTCCCGTGTTCATTGCGTTGAAAAGTGACCGTCTACTAGGATTAGCCATGATGCAGTTGAAATGAGTGGATAGCAGACGAGACACTGCGCGCTTTTTATAGTATAATCGTATAGCGCCCGTATGAGGGCGCGGACGTCATCGAAATTTTCATACTGAGCAAGTGTGCCTGCTCAGACCCGCTGAAATTTTGTGTTTCTTTTCCATCTTCAAACCGGTCTCATTTTGCAATAAATGCGAGTTGACGTGTAAAACTTATTTAAACTTGAACTTTGGGAGCTTATAGTGTATCGCTGAAAAATTCAGAAGGCTGGCGGCAGGCTAAAACTATTTTTTTAATCATTTTGTCGGTTTTAGACCCGTATGGTTATGGGTGTGGTTGTGTGGAAAACCCGGTAAATTTGAAATAAATCGGCTTAACTCCGTAAAAACACTTTAGGTGTGTTCCATACATCCTTATAATGTCACCCTGGAAATTTTAGCAGGTTTATCGATGGAAAAGTGTGAATTTTTGCCCTACCACTCTTGCTACGGTAACACAGCCATTGACACGCATAGCTGTACACACATTCGGCTCCATACTGTATAGTGCTGTGTTACCGTAGCAAGAGTGGTAGGACAAAAATTCACACTTTTCCAACGATAAACCTGCTAAAATTTCAGGGTGACATCATTGAAAACTGTTGACCGCTTCTCTCTTGCAGGAAACAAGCCTATGTTTATGTATACTATGATTGTGTTTTTGAATTTGGTGCTAATACTGTTATGTGGAAAATGGAATAGGTCTTTATGCATTATGGATGCGGATATTCTCTAATGGACGACGGCTGGATTATGAATGACGGACTAGACGCTTGTAATTATAAGGATGTGAGGAACACACCTAAAGTGTTTTTACGGAGGTAAGCCGATTTATTTCAAATTTACCGGGTTTTTCACACAACCACACCCATAACCATATGGGTCTAAAACCGACAAAATGATTAAAAAATAGTTTTAGCCTGCCGCCAGCCTTCTCAATTTTTAAATGAGTTTTACACGTCAACTCGCATTTATTGCAAAATGAGACCGGCTTGAAGGTGGAAAAGAAACACAAAATTTCAGCGGGTCTGAGCAGGCACACTTGCTCAGTATGAAGATTTCGGTAACGTCCGCGCCCTCATACGGGCACTGGTTAGACTATAAAAAAGCGCGATGTGTCTCGTCGGCTATCCATTCATTTTGAGCTACATCATGGCTCAATACATGGATATTGATGGAATGCACAATATTATTAACGAGTCGTGGCTTGACAACATATTAGGAGAGCTATGCAAAGATGATGAACAAGAAGAAAAAGAAGACCAGTCGGTAGATGGCAGCGAGACTTTGACCCCAGTTTCACAACAAAAGCGGCAGTATCTTCACCATGCCACGGGTCAATTCATCGATATTAAAGACGACGAAGAAGAAAAAGAAGAAGAAGAAGAGGCGGCGGATGGAGATGTCACCGCCAATAGTACCTACCACGTATGGCCTGATAGTACCTCCCAACACGAACGGCTTGAACGAGTCATACAAGATCTGTTCAAACAACATGAAGACCAAGACCAAGAACAAGGACAAGAAAAAGAAGCAACCGGTGAATTCATCGATGGAGTGGACAATAATACCTACGACGTACGGCTTGATAGTACCTACGACGAACAGCTTGATGAACTCGTACAAGATATGTTCGAAGAAGACCAAGAACAAGAAAAAGAAAAAAACAAGAACAGATGGCTGTTTTACAGCAGCGATATCTTGAGTACTACTGTACCGAAATAAGAAGACTGGAGCGAGACACAACATGGGGAGCGGCACAGTATTTGCCCTGTGTCCAATGCAGTAGTCGCTACGCCAAATTCGCTATTTTCCCGTGTGGACACCAAGCGTTATGTATCAAAACAAAACAAAAAAACAAACAAAAAAACACTATTAGTATGGATGTACGGTAATAATATACCGAGAAGTCCCGGAAAAAGCCGAGTGTAAAATTTTTTTTGTTGTTGTCAGGAGGTGTGGGAGATTGGTAATCATAGAGGAGAGGAGATTGAGATATACCGAGTAGTCCCGGAAAAAGCCGAGTGTAAAATTTTTTTGTTGTTGTCAGGAGGTGTGGGAGATTGGTAATCATAGAGGAGAGGAGATTGGCATTCGTAGGGTCTAGGGGCAATTGTTATAAGTGCTGTTTGGAAGGCTAGGGGATGGCCCTGAAAATGGCCTTTGATGGCAGATTTTTTTTTTGGCGTTGGAGATTGGTAATCATAGAATATAGAGGAGAGGAGATTCACAAATGTAGGGCCAGATTTTAATTGAATGTGCCACGTTAGAAGTCCCCTTTCGTAAGATTGGGGTGGCCCTGAAAAGGGCCTTTAAAGTCAATTTGTTTACCCTGTTTTATTCATAATAATAATAATAATAATAATAATAAAAGCTTTATTTAAAGAGGATTACATTTCACCAAGGATGGTGATTTACAAATGGTCCTCTGATGAAGGAATGAGATATGTACAGGTGAATGAAATGATGATTGATCATACATAAAAACAAATATATATTAGATTTGGGTTAAATACAATAGACTTAAATACAGAAAAATTTCTGTTTTGCAAACAGGATTTAAACCAAATCAAGTTCTTGCAAATGCCATAGATCTCAAGCTTTTTTAGCAGGATTTGATGATCAACAAGATCAAATGCCTTTTTTAGGTCAAACATGATGGCCCCACATAGGTTGCCTTTATCAATATTATCTAAAAAGAAATCGGTCATTTTGACAAGAACTGACTGTGTAGAATGATATTTTCTAAAACCTGACTGGTTATCGAGCAAAAGTCGATTTTGTGTCAAATAGTCATATAAATGATCATACACATGTCGTTCAATTATTTTAGACAGGATGGGTAGTATTGATATTGGTCTATAATTATCTGGGTCTGATGTAGAACCCGACTTAAAGAGCGGAAGTACTCTAGCCTTTTTCCAATCACTAGGAAAAACACCGCATTGTAGACTAATATTACAAATAGCTGTAATATTGGGGGTAATTACATTTATACCCGCCTTGAGCATTTTCACGCTGATTCCATCCAGTCCTGTAGATTTAGAATTCGGAATGTTAAGTAACTGTTTTCTGACGAAAGATTCTTCAATATCAGGTAACTGGCAATTTTTATTCTTTCGTGAGCTCACAAATTCACTAAGTTTCCGAAAGTCTGGATTTTCGAGGTTTTCATCCGGTAGAAATTTACGATGGACAGAAGTGAAGTGACAGTTAAACTTCTTTGCCATTTCTAACGGATCAATTATTTTGCTATCCTTGGTGACAATAATAGACGGACTGACACTTCGTTTCGTCCTATCGGTGTTTCGAATGTGTTGCCATAAAATTTTAGATGAACAGTTTTCATTTTTCAACTGATTCATATAATATTCACGCTTCGCCGTCCTTATTGCGTGATTTACATTGTTTTTTGCCTGATTATAAAGCTTAGTGGACTCCCTAGTCCCTTCTTTTACTTTTTTCTCATGTAGTTCATCACGGTTTTGCATTAAACTATACAATTCATCTGAAAACCATTCAGGGGATGGAGTTTTCCTGTCTACTCCATCAAACTGGCGGAAAAGTATTTTCCGGGCTGTTGTTGTTGTTGTTCTTCTTCTTTTTCTTCTTCTTCATCCGGCACTGATGGAATGGCGTCTAAAAATGAGGCTGGCGCAATTCTTCTCTCCAACACGCTGATGTCTGCAAATTTTTGTTCAGCGGCCTGGAGCTGTTCTTGGTGTTCGTCCAGGGCATCTCGGAGGGAGTTTAACCAGTCCTCACCCGTTAGTGTTGTGGGGGCCACGGCGATCAGGTGGTGTAAATATTCCCACGTCTGCGTTGTAAAATTCATGTTTTGCCGGCACCATTGCTGTATCTCCGCCAACCAATACGCTTTCACTGCTACAGCAAGCTCATCTCTCTCCCTCTCCTCCTTTGTCATGCGTCCCGACGCTTTGGTAGTGGACATTTTCGCTATCCCGCTCATTTTTCTTCTTCTGCCGTGCTTGTACTACGTCTTGCTGGGTCGAGAAATGTGATTTGAATGCGCTCTCTCCTCACGCGTCCCCTGGGTTTTATACTGAATATAGAGTGGATTTTCATTGGCTGTTTAAAGCAGGGCGAACCTCTTTCATTGGTTCTGTCTCCGTCATTTCCATTGGTTGAAATACGTACGGGACGGTGATTGGCCCAATAAGGCTCTGTAATACCTCCTGGGTTAACATTTCAATCCCGTGTTTTTGCACCAAACTGGTATAGGAAAATCCTAGGTTAAATCAATTCGTATCTCTATAACATTACACCCCGAATGATCACGGACTTTGACGAAGGTGGGGCCATGGAAAATAAAAACTATAACGTGTACGGGTACGGACTAGCATAGAGAGGCACGAAAAAATAAAACTATAACGTGTACGGCTACGGACTAGGGGTTAATTTAACATTACACTACCGAGTGATCACGGACTTTCACGAAGGGTGAAGGGAGACGGAAAAATAGAACCAGAACGTGTACGGGTACGGTTTACGATAGAGAGACACGAACAAATAAAAAACTATAACGTGTACGGCTACGGATTAGGAGTTAATTATACCCATAGGGGCACTTGACAGTGTAGTATAAAAATTACCCGTCCAACCCTATTTTGCGGGGAGTATAGGTTAGTCCAATAGGCACTGACAGGATGTAGTATAAGCGCCTGCACAGCGCGCTACTCTATATATACAGGCCTCCCTAGCCGGTGTTTTGTCATTCACCACCATGGGAACGAGCGGAGCAGATGGTGAGCTTGCGTTGTTCCAACTCACCGCCAACGTCACCCTGATCATCAATGACCATCACCTGCAGCTCATCGAAGAACAACCCCGAGAGGTGAAGCTATTTTAACCCTAGCAGGGTGGACTCTATTGACACGGTTGTTACAGGGAAAGGAGCCCGAAGTCGATTTCATGCACGTGGGAGTGGGTGTCTACCTACGAAGTGGTGGAGATGATTCTTGCGACTGAATGTGTTCCGGCTCCGACTCCGACTCGGACTCTGACTCTTCATCGTCGCTGAACGATACACCGGGTATAGGAATCCGGTCGTCCAGTTGGTCCAGTACGTCCTGGAACTTGGACACCAACAATTCCGTACTGGCCGCACTGACTTCCTCTAAATAACCCATCATGCCCCGACGACACGAAACGACGGGCGCAGCGTCATAGCCGGGTACGTTGGTGGAAATGCTCACACTTAGGGGAATATGGCGCTGCGTCCACTGCGTTTTCGCTGAGAACATGTCCATGGGTTCCAACAGGGCCTCGAAATCGTAACACGCCCGGTAGGGAAAATAATGGTCCTTTTCCGGTATGACAAGACCCTCATCGGCCAGCTCTTGGAAAATAGTAGTCGTATTATGGTACACACCGCCAGGAAATTTGCGCTTCACAGCGTTGTCACAAATCTTCTCGTGCCGATGTAGGTTGTTGGAACGGTCAAACACCCGATGACATTGGGCACAACTGTATGATTGCGCGTACAGGTTCATATCGTAGACGAGGGAAAAATGACTTTCATCGTAGAAGCGATGAACCAATTCAGCCACAAATATGTCATCCTCGCGTCGTAATCGGTATACAAAGATATTGATGCTGAACAGAGTTTCCACGGCATCCAAATACTTAAAGGCGACTCCCCGGAACTGCCGCTCATCCAGGTGTTGCTCATGTAAATACTGTCTCCAATAGCCATTGGCCACTTTGTCACGAACCTTGGGATCACACTCGTCCAAATGCACGGCCAAACACCGAAACAGACATTTCCGGTATTTGTAGGGGCCATGTTTGCCCGTCGTTAACGCATACAGTCCTTTTCGATGAAGTAGCCAAGGTGGAAGAGTAACAGGAGCACCGATAGGATGATCTCTCATTTTGGTGACAAAAAATGTGACGTTGGTGACCATTTCCACAAACCATTTGGTGTTGGGCCGTTGCAGACGCGCCCATCCCAACGGGTCCAACGTAGTGAGTTGCTCGATGAGTGGCTCCAGAGAAATTGCATCCGTCACCGTGAAGGGTTGATCAAACACATAGGTATTATTGCTGGGGTAAAAATATCGCAACTGGTCCGTCTCTTTGTGCCGTAAGATGTAGCCGAATGTAATATTCAACTTGAAAGCTGTAACCTGGTCTGTAAAAATGTTCTCGGCATAGGTAGAAAGATACGTGAGGTCATGCAGTCGAAAGTTATACAAGTCCAATAGACGACGGTGACGGTGAAAACAATGGCGTATGGTGTTCCAGTGACGTCGATAAATCTCACTCACACGCTCGTCTTCGGGCAAGGCATCAGCCGGAGACGCTCCTGGATCCCCTGGAAAATCTTCTCCACGTCTCATGCTGCGGTGAGGCTGAAGCTGGTGAGGCAGGCTCAGACTGGTCAGGCAGGCTCAGGCTGGTCAGGCAGGTTGGTGAAGCAGGCCAATGAATGCAGCAATCCCCTAAAATTTTTCACTTTTATACGTTTTTGCCTGACATTCGTGTCTTTTCGGTCACCTTCGTGTGTCTTCGGTCACCTCCGTATCTTTTCGGGCACCTCCGTGACATCTTCGGTGCCCTCCGTGTCTCTTCGGACACCTCCGTGACATGTTCGGGCACCTCCGTGTCTCTTCGGTGATCTCCGTGACATCTTCGGTGACCTCCGTGTCTCTTCGGGCCCCTCCGTGACTTCTTTGGTGACCTCCGTAACATCTTCGGGCACCTCCGTGTCTCTTCGGGCACCTCCGTGTCTTTTCGGAACGTGACCGATGAGACTCGGACGAAGAGACCCGGAACTGACCGAAGAGACACGAAGGTGAACGACATTGTGGAAAAACCCCACAGACAGGTCAGTACATGGCCTATCATGTTCTGAAGATGGTGGACCTCACCGAAAAGACACGGACGTACCCATCGGACCTGACCGAAAAGACACGGAGGTGACCGAATAGACACGGGAGTGCCGAAAAGACACGGAGGTGAACGACATTGTGGAAAAACCCCACAGACAGGTCAGTACATATCCTATCACGTTCCCAGGTCACGCTCCATTCACCCAGACCGGAAGTGGCGTCATACCTACAAGAGCGCCCCCTGGCGGAAAAAAGGAACCAAGAGTTACCTCCCTGGAAAAAGAGTCCTGTCATTGCTACTTATATCGAACCCATCCCACAGAGAATTATCTACTTTTATGGTAAATCGCAACCACTTTTCGGGGATATGATGAGCCAAGTTCCTGGC
>JAVTVY010053099.1:0-27519 GCA_036873755.1 Hanleya hanleyi | reverse complement strand
AAATTCCTTTGAAGGTCCATGTTTTTCAGTTTTAAAAAGATCCACATTAAAATCCCCCATAATAACACATTTGCTGTTTACTATATCATTATGTTGTAGAATTTGCTCGAGATGACGATTCAAAGAGCCAAGGTCCTTACCAGGAGGTCGGTAGAATATACCCACGAGATACTTAGTCTTGTTAAATTCCAGTTCAACGATAAGGTTTCAAACTCCCCATCTTTATCTCGATAGGAAAGATCGTCGTGGATTTTACATTTTGTAATATTTTCATTCACATATAAAATAACACAACCTCCCTTCTTTTTGCTTCGTGAGGATGGGGATGGTTTGTATCCCGGTATGTCAAGTAGAGTTTCAGTTGCAGGGTCGAGCCAGCTTTCAGAAAAACCAAGAACAGAAAAGGTATGTTGTAAATTATAAATAAAACCGGTAATTTCATTAAAATGTTTGTTAAGGCTTCTAGCATTTAAATGTAAAAATGAAAAATGTAAGTTTTTGTTACACTTGTACGTGAGTTATATTCTGTTGCAAATGAAGATTCGTTAAAATACTTTGATTGATGACTGTCGATAGTAGTAGTATAAGACTATTTAAAGTCCCATTGACCTTTGACCTCTGAGTGCAGTCTATCCCATGATGCAACGCGACAAGGTCAAAGCGACCACGTGATCAAGGCATGTACTGACATGTTCTAGATTGCATCAGCATTGGCTGTGTGCCAAGGGTTGACCACTATAGTTCCGGCAACCTTTGACCTTTGTATTCCTCCGCGGTGATGCGGTTATGTCTGGCGGTGATGCGGTCGCGGAAAAAAACTTCCGCGGAGAAAAAGTAGTCCCCAGAATTCAAATACGCTGCATGGTCCGATTGGGTCGAGGAGGTATCAAAGTGAAGCATTCGTGAAGGGGCATCTGATGGGCTGGGTGTAGGGTTGAAATAGCGTCATTCTGCGCATGCGCGGTGGACCAAGGGTATGGAAATAGAGGTTTTGGGGTCAAGGGGAGCCACTAATGGTCCAATTGGGTCATATGAGGTATCCATGTGAAGCATTCGTAAAGGGGCATCTGACGGGCTGGGTGAGGGGTTGGAATATCGGCATTCTGCGCATGCGCGGTGGACCAAGGGTATGGAAATAGACGTTTTCGGGTCTTTGTGGGCCACTAGTGGTCCTATGGAGTAGAGTGAGGTATCAGTGTGAAGTATACATGAGGGGGCATCCGACGGGTGGGTGTGGGGTTGGAATATCGGCATTCTGCGCATGCGCAGACAGGGAATTGTGGGAAAAGGGTATGGAAATAGACGTTTTGGGATCTAGGAGAGCCCCTAATGAGCCGATGGAGTCGTATGAGGTATCAATGTGAAGCACACATGAGGGGGCATCTGATTAGTGGCTCGGGCGTTGTCACCATTCTGCGCATGCGCCGACAGGCAATTGTGGGGAAAGGGTATGGAAATAGACGTTTTGGGATCTAGGAGAGCCCATAATGGGCCGATGGAGTCGTATGAGGTATCCATGTGAAGCATTCGTGAAGGCGCATCCGACGGGGTGGGTGACACGTGGAACTGACGTCATTCTGCGCATGCGCAGTAGACCAAGAGTATGAAAATAGACGTTTCGGGATCTAGGAGAGCCCCTAATGGACCGATGGAGTCGTATGAGGTATCCATGTGAAGCACACATGAGGGGGCATCTGACTGCACTAGCGGCTCGGGCGTTGTCACCATTCTGCGCATGCACAGACAGGGAATTGTGGGAAAAGGGTATGGAAATAGACGTTTTCGGATCTAGGAGAGCCTCTAATGGGACGATGGAGTCGTATGAGGTATCCATGTGAAGCACACATGAGGGGGCATCCGCCTGCACTAGTGGCTCGGGCGTTGTCAACACTCTGCACATGCGCAAACAGGGAATTGTGGGAAAAGGGTATGAAAATATACGTTTTGGGATCTAGGAGAGCCCCTAATGGGCCGATGGAGTCGTATGGGGTATCAATGTGAAGCACACATGAGGGGGCACCCGCCTGGACTAGTGTCGGCCGTTGTCTACATTCTGCGCATGTGCAAACAGGGAATTGTGAGCAACGCCCGCCAACGCCAAGCTCAACGCTTCAACGCCCTGGTGAATTAGCCGAAAAGCTCTGATTTTTCTAGACACTAATTCATTGGAAATGCAGTGACGCCCGTCAACGGCCGCTTTAACGCCCTAGCATAACACCTTGACGCCATGATATAGACAGATGAGAGAAGAACAACAACAATAAGGATGAGAGAACAACAACAACAAGAACAAGTTTTTTTCATATAGTTTTATTTTCCCCTCCATCATAACATACCCACGCTGGGGGAGCCGCGTTGGGTATGTTTACAATTCAAGAATACACTTGTCCAATCAGAGACCGCCATTTGGTCCTGCCATATTCGTTCTTGCCCGTTAAGTGTATTCTCGGCTGCACTTGTCCAATCAGAAGCCGTCCTTAAGAAAGTCCCATCTTTGGCCCTGTTCGCTCTCAGCCGTTTGTTCTAATCGTCGTCGGTCAGCCTTGGATATTCGTCGGGCAGCATGTCCTGAAACAGTTGCTTGCGCATTCTAATCGCATTTTCCAGGGCCTCGGTGGGTGGTAAACCCATATCCTCTTCCAAGTGACGCTTGGTCTTCATGATGGACCTGTGCGTGGGGTCGCCTTTCATTTCAAGCGGTAGTAAGGTATACTGTTCATATATCGCCATGGCTGTTTTGCTGATGCGGGGCCGCATTTCGGTGTACGCCTGTTGTAAGTTATCCTGTCCCGCGTCCTCGATCGCTTCAGCGTGAGTATTGATAGCTGCTGTCATAATACGATCCCAGAAGGTAGGTTCTGCCTCACTTTTCTGGGATGTAGGCTGACTATCTGAGGTCAAGCTCTCCATATCAGTAGATAGACTGTCAGCAATCTCGGTTTCAGTATCAGTCGATACACTCTCATCGATCTCTGTATCAGCATCCGATTCAACGGATTCCTCGGCGTCTTCAATCCCATGTATATTTTTCTGGTGTCGCATCATATCGTAATGCCTGGTGAACGTGCGTTCACACTCGGAACAAGTATAAGCCATGTTGACGGTTGAACGTGGACTGTGCGTGTTTTGGGAATACACTCGCTTTCATAGACAGTAACACCCGCCAACGCCCACTGTTACGCCTTAACGCCCAATATGTACGCCTTGGCGCTCGTTTCAACGCTTTAACACAATTTCTTAACGCTTTAACGTCGTTTAATGATGCGTTCACACAAATGCTGCTTTTGTGCTATTGCTCTGACATACGCCGCTTTCCAGTTCATGCCCGAGGTTTTCAACATCGACGCTGTTCTTTCGATTTCCATATGGACTGGGTCCTTGTCCAACAATTTCATATGGGTCACGAGGTCGACATACTGCTGACGTAAAGCCCGTCGTAGTCTGGGTGCCAATCTGTTATGGGCTAAAATTGCGGCTTCTTTTTTCGAATATCCTTTGTGCTGAAACTTGTTTTCTGTGGCCCTTAACGTCTCGCCCATCTCGGCGTCCATACTTTCTTTGAACAAATCCTTCCATAGCCTCGAGTTCACATTATGTTCATTCCCTTGTACGGGTACGGGTTGGGCCTTCACGGTTGGGTGATATTTCGGGACTGATGGTATGAAGCGGACCCGCTGTATGGGGGTGGGTTCCTGCTGCTGCTCTGCCAGGAGTGGACTCGGCGGATGGTGTAGGGGTATATGACGTTGCGGTGATTCCTCGCCGGGTAACAGGTGGGTCGTCAGCCGACGATCTTCGGGGGTATGGACTTTTAAATCTACGAACAGGTAGCCGTACGGACGACTTGTCGCCCCTTGAAACGCCTGCATGAAATGGTCGATGTTCTGAGGATAAATTCGACTACCAAACACACGGATTTGTGCTCTGTCAATGGGATTGGAGAACAACACAAAGTATTGGCAGTTCAAGGCAATATCTCTGGACGCCTTCCCTTGAGGAAAGAGATTCTGGGTCAAATAGATGACGGACAGATTCCGATGATGGGATCCTTTAGTAAACAAGTCGGCGACGTGTGAATTGTCCTTGGCCGCACTCATCAGATCATCTAGCACTACCACGTTGGTCTGCTCGGGGTCAAAGTAATACGGTTCGTTTATGTCGTGGGAAATCCCTGGGACGAAGCTCACATTCTGTAACCTTGTAGTTTCGTAGGCGGGCTGCCATTGGCTATAACACCAAACAACACGTGTCGGAGCTGGGGTTGCCACACCTCCCTCTAAGAACTTCATCACCCAGGACGTCTTTCCACATGCCGTAGGGCCGCTCACCGTCATCGTATAGGGATGCTCTACTGCTCTTGTTGGACCTATAGTGGGACTCGGCTATGTCTCTTGGTTGTGTTTGCGTTGAATGTGCCTGAGCATACTATCGCGACGAGAGAAGGTTCTCTGACAGAACGTACACGTCAACGACATGTTCATCAGTCGACCAATACATATGGACTGATGATGGACACATGTTCATTCCTATATTTACAGACTCCACCACCACCACACACATCACCACCAACTCCACCAACACCACCGCCACACACCAGAAACACCACCACCAACGCCACCACCAACGCCACCAACGCCACCTACGCCACCACCAACGCCACACACACCGCTACCAACTCCACCAACACCACCGCCACACACCACCAACACCACCACCAACGCCACCACCGGGCGTTGACGGGCATCAACGCCCGGTGGTGGTGGTAGCCCCCGTGTGGCTGAGCTCTTGGATCGGAGCTCTCGGAGCTCAAAGCATGCGGAGCTCAGAGCTCGGACATGACGTCATCGCAGGCATGCGCGTGTACCTGTGCTGCACCCG
Organism: Hanleya hanleyi; assembly: GCA_036873755.1. Lineage (NCBI taxonomy): Eukaryota > Metazoa > Mollusca > Polyplacophora > Lepidopleurida > Hanleyidae > Hanleya > Hanleya hanleyi. The sequence goes on along the minus strand of JAVTVY010053099.1, from coordinate 22,641 downwards.
CACCTTGGTGTACCCTATTCCCCACGGGCTATAGGGTACGCCCGTCAACGCCCGGTGGTGGCGTTGGTGGGCATTGGCGGGCGTTACTGTCTATGAAAGCGAGTGTATTCCCAAAACACGCACAGTCGACGTTCAACCGTCAACATGGCTTATACTTGTTCTGAGTGTGAACGCACGTTCACCAGACATTACGATATGATGCGACACCAAAAAAATATACATGGGATTGAAGACGCCGGATGGTGATACAGAGATCGATGAGAGTGTATCGACTGATACCGAATCCAAGATTGCTGACAGTCTATCTACTGATATGGAGAGCTTGATCTCAGATAGTCAGCCTACATCCCAGGAAAGTGAGGCAGAACCTACCTTCTGGGATCGTATTGTGACAGCAGCTATCAATACTCATGCTGAAGCGATCGAGGACGCGGGACAGGATAACTTACAACAGGCGTACACCGAAATGCGGCCCCGCATCAGGAAAACAGCCATGGCGATCTATGAACAGTATACCTTACTACCGCTTGAAATGAAAGGCGACCCCACGCACAGGTCCATCATGAAGACCAAGCGTCACTTGGAAGAGGATATGGGGTTACCACCCACCGAGGCCCTGGAAAATGCGATTAGAATGCGCAAGCAACTGTTTCAGGACATGCTGCCCGACGAATATCCAGGCCTGACCGACGACGATTAGAACAAACGGCTGAGAGCGAACAGGGCCGAAGATGGGACTTTCTTAAGGACGGCTTCTGATTGGACAAGTGCAGCCGAGAATACACTTAACGGGCAAGAACGAATATGGCAGGACCAAATGGCGGTCTCTGATTGGACAAGATTATTCTTGAATTGTAAACATACCCAACGCGGCTCCCCCAGCGTGGGTATGTTATGATGGAGGGGAAAATAAACTATATGAAAAAAACTTGTTCTTGTTGTTGTTGTTCTCTCATCCTTGTTGTTGTAGTTCTTCTCTCATCTGTCTATATCATGGCGTCATGGCGTTATGCTAGGGCGTTAAGGCGGGCGTCACTGCATTTCCAATGAATTAGTGTCTAGAAAAATCAGAGCTTTTGGGCTAATTCACCAGGGCGTTGAAGCGTTGAGCTTGGCGTTGCCGGGCGTTGCTCACAATTCCCTGTTTGCGCATGCGCAGAATGTAGACAACGGCCGAGACACTAGTCCAGGCGGGTGCCCCCTCATGTGTGCTTCACATTGATACCTCATACAACTCCATCGACCCATCAGGGGCCCACCCAGATCCCAAAACGTCTATTTCCATACCATTTTCCCACAATTCCCTGTCTGCGCATGCGCAGAATGGTGCCAACGCCCGAGCCACTGGTCCAGTCAGATGCCCCCTCACATAGGTTTCACATTGATACCCCATACGACTCCATCGTCCCATTAGGGGCTCTCCTAGATCCCCAAACGTCTATTTCCATACCCTTTTCCAACAATTCCCTGTTTGCGCATGCGCAGAGTGTTGACAACGCCCGAGCCACTAGTCCAGGCGGATGCCCCCTCATGTGTGCTTCACATGGATACCTCATACGACTCCATCGGCCCATTAGGGGCTCTCCTAGATCCCAAAACGTCTATTTCCATACCCTTTTCCCACAATTCCCTGTCTGCGCATGCGCAGAATGGTGACAACGCCCGAGCCGCTAGTCCAGTCAGATGCTCCTTCACATAGGCTTCAGATAGATACCTCACTCAACCCAATCGGCCCACTAGGGGCTACCCTAGATCCCAAAACGTCTATTTTCATACGCTTGGTCTACTGCGCATGCGCAGAATGACGTCATTTCCACGTGTCACCCATCCCGTCGGATGCGCCTTCACGAATGCTTCACACGGATACCTCATACGACTCCATCGGCCCATTAGGGGCTCTCCTAGATCCCAAAACGTCTATTTGCATACCCTTTACCCACAATTCCCTGTCTGCGCATGCGCAGAATGGTGACAACGCCCGAGCCACTAATCAGATGCCCCCTCATGTGTGCTTCACATTGATACCTCATACGACTCCATCGGCTCATTAGGGGCTCTCCTAGATCCCAAAACGTCTGTTTCCATACCCTTTTCCCACAATTCCCTGTCTGCGCATGCGCAGAATGCCGATATTTCAACCCCACACCCACTCGTCGGATGCCCCCTCATGTGTGATTCACATTGATACCTCACTTGACTCCATAGGACCACTAGTGGCCCACATACCCTTGGTCCACCGCGCATGCGCAGAATGCCGATATTCCAACCCCGCACCCAGCCCGTCAGATGCCCCTTTACGAATGCTTCACATGGATACCTCATATGACCCAATTGGACCATTAGTGGCTCCCCTTGACCCCAAAACCTCTATTTCCATACCCTTGGTCCACCGCGCATGCGCAGAATGACGCTATTTCAACCCTACACCCAGCCCATCAGATGCCCCTTCACGAATGCTTCACTTTGATACCTCACTCGGAAGCTTTTTTCCGCGACCGCATCACCGCCAGGCATGACCGCATCACCGCGGAGGAATACAAAGGTCAAAGGTTGCCGGAACTATAGTGGTCAACACTTGGCACACAGCCAAGGCTGATGCAATCCAGAACATGTCAGTACATGCCTTGATCACGTGATCGCTTTCACCTTGTCGCGTTGCATCATGGGATAGACTGCACTCAGAGGTCAAAGGTCAATGGGACTTTAAATAGCTTTATACTACTACTGTCGATATTACGCCAATGTATACTTTCATATTGATTGTCGTCTGTAATAGATTTACAGAATTCTGTGTCGTTTAATTCAACTGGATTAAAACACAGACTGTCGAGATAATCGAGGTTAATATCCATATTCATTCGATCGTTAGACAAATTGTTTTGAATTTCAGAATTTTGGGGAATTGTATCGTGAAAAAATGGGAGAAATGAGAAAAGGTCCGCGGGTGGAATATCCTCAGGTGGTATAAAATCGTTATCCATTATCCAGTATATTTTGAACACAAGCAGACTGATCTCTTTCAACGACACAAGTGAGAATAAGAGGTGAGTATTTTATCATAATTTTGAACCTAATAACTAATTTTATCATATTTGTAACATTAGTAACAGAACAAGTTACAACATACAATAAATAAATAAACCATAAACCGTATTCTCTAGATACGTTAGAGAAGATGCGTGAATTACAATGGCGCATTGAGAGAACAAAGAAGAGCTTGTCTTTTCACTGACCCGTGACTTCAGATGTCAGCTACTGGGATATATAATTTCACTTTGTCGAAACTACCAACCCAGGAGAATATTTTGAGCTGGTGATAACTGACATAATTTCATACATATGCAAAGAAAGTGTTATTATGCTTAGAATAATGTATAATTTGGCAAATACTACATGGAAATGTTAGCTATCGTCAGTTCAATATATTCTCCTGGGTTAACATATTAGCCAAAGTGAAATTATACATCCCAGTAGCTGGCCAGCTGAAGTCACGTGTCAGTAAACAGATAGGCTCTTCTTTGTTGTCTCAATAACGTGCAACTGAACCATTACGTTCTGCAGGGTCGTACACGCATATTGATCCCAATCAGCTCTCAGCCAATCAGCTCATTGTTTGCGCAGAAAGGAAGTGATCTTCTCGAGCATGTTCGTACGCCTATCGCGATTAGGACAGGAAACAAATTGACATGTACGTGGTGGGACTGTGCAAAGAAACTCAAATGAGTAGTCCTAGGTCGGAGACGGGCTTAGTGTGACACGTAAACTGTTCTCACAAAAAAAATGCCGCACGTCGAGTAGGTTGCTTGTGCATTACAGCCATGTGTCAAAAAACAGAATGAGTAATTAACCGTACACATACATGCGTGTTCATTGTTAGAAAATAACTGAGTAGGATTATGATATATTTTCATGCATAGATGAAACCAGTTTCTTTTAGAATCTCCGTTTTTTTCCATAATCGGTAATAGAAGAGTCCCCACAAGTACAGCGTGTATTGGCCTGCTAAAGATTTGGTGCCAAAATCCGAGCGCGCCGGGTCGAGTCTCGGACGGGACTGGCCCATCCAGCACAAGTATTTGGGCTTTACCCAGAAAGTCTCACCCTTAAAATACTTGAATATAGTGTTATCTATTTTCTAAATGGCATTAGTATCTATATAATTTTGGCTTCCTCACTTTCGGTTAATGAATCGACGCCGAAACGTTCGTATGCAGTGATAAAAAAAAACTCTCTCCACATAAATTCGTTCTCCTCTAACACCTCCGACATTTATCTGTCTAATTAACTCATGGCCTCCGTGTGTGCATGGTCTCGCCTATAAGCCTAAGAAAGCGAGAATCTGATTGGCGGCCTAAAAAAGCCGTATTCCTGGCTGACTGGTTGACGAAATTGCGAAATATTTCCTCATTATCAGTAATCCCAAGGGATGTCCGTTCGGGTACTAAATGCTATATGTAGAAGCCGTATAGAGTACGATAGTCTGTATCAGGCATTTGTTATAGTGTTGTTTATCTCTGGGCTACTATGAATCGAACTGCTTAGTCAAACTGCTACATAATCCATCTAAATTTTCCGCCTACCTATAATGTTGTTTCATTGTTCTCGTGGAAATCCAGTATAAGCTTTCATTATTATGCCAAAACCTGTTTTAATTGTCAACTGAACCCATTTGTATTGTTCCGTTCAGCATGTCTGTATTCGTCAAGTATGTGTTTATTGTATTGGTCCTTGCGATCACCTGGTAAAGTATCGTGTGCCAACATGTATAAAACAGCCGAAAGTAGAGAGTTTTTGGAATAAAATATAGGCAATGTGGGCACCGGAGATACCATGTTCCGTGTGGGCCGGTTGCCACATTAGTCTCAAAAATCGGAGGCCAAGACCAATCAACATCCCTGCGACAATATTGGCCAAAATTTCTCTTTTGGAATAAAATATAGGCAATGTGGGCACCGGAGATACCATGTTCCGTGTGGGCCGGTAACCACATTCGTCTCTAAAACCTAAAGGCCGCTACCAATTCAACAATCAAGGACATAAATCAGTAGCACACATCCAAGAAACAACCACGCACACGAATAATGTCACTCACAAAAATGAATACTAATTTCTTCAATTGTGTTCCCTTACCTCCAACCCTCGTTAACGAATGTTAACCGTCCGGTTTTTCTAGCAGGGGCAGAAGACTGGAGGTTATATCAAGCATTCACATTTGGCCATAATGATAATAATATTGTTATTTATAATAGTTAGTACCTAATTAGTTATTGTTATTGTGTGACTTAGATCACGATAGTGCCAGTCGGTGGCAAAATATAACACCAGAAAACAAAAAACTACAAACTCTTCTATTCTTTGTAATACAGGCACAGAACACTGAAGAACACAGACGAGGAAGACCAGCATTAAAACAGAACACCGATGACGACAAATATTTTAAAACAGCACCATGGTGGACAAGAGTAAAAACAGAAGACGGATGACAATCACAAGAATGCCAACATCGCCGCACAACAAGAAACGTCCAGAAACAGAACACCACATCCTAGACCACACCGACACGCTACCTCATAGATGACACCGAACAGACACCTTAACACAGAATATGTTCCTTTGACTTTCACGCAATATAGGACGTTGACCTGCCGTCCTGTGCCCCAATACACACTCCAAGCAATTGTTACAGGCACAGATTTCTGGAAGAACCCACCCGTTCCCATGAGCGCCGCTAGAAAAGTCGATCAGAAAAATCCTGAAGTCGCCCATGGTTCTCCCAGTTTTTTCTGGACGGCTTTGTGTGTACAAAGGGGTACCAAGATAAAGGAATCATACACGCGATTACAGTGAACTCACAATTACCAGAAAAACTTACAAAAAAAAAACAGAAAGAGACTTACGAACTTGTACATATAGCGATTCTTATTTACCTCTAGTTATATCTCCTACTATTCTCTCATTGTTATTTATTATTTACCTATTTATTTATTTATTTACTTAGCACTGGAAAAGTTATTCAATAAACAAAGTAATGTACCGCGAAAGTCAAATAAAACATTGAGTTGATGGGCCGCGAAATCCGAATGGGAAGCGGCCCTTAAACTACAATTTCAATCAATCAAAAGTTGAGAGACGGACCCGACAGACATGACTAAAAACCCAGAGCTCTGTTGACCGAGTTCAAGTGACAAGCCAGTGTATATTTTATCAATACAGTACGTCTTGTTTATGCCGAATAGAAAGCGTCAACCAAAAACCATAGTGTTCGTGTTCTTTGGTCCGTGTATCTTTCAACTAATCACATTGCTTGGTACTCGCTCGTATTGAGAAAGACTAAATATAGGTCACGTCAGCACAAGCAGAGGAGGCCACGATTAACATCAATCGGAGAGTCCGTGGTACATGTAGTGCATGGTGAACATTCTGGATCGACAAAAATGACAAAATAATACATCATCTGGGCGAAAACTTCCTTCAAGAAGAGCAGACGATGAATTGAGAGGAATAGAGTAGCGGTTGTGGATCTGTGAACCAGAGGGTCAGAAATCTCAGAAAACTTTCTAGACCGGACCAACACATGATAAGCCAGTACTTGTAGCATCAGCTGCGATTATTTGAAAAAATGGAAGAGAAACAGACAACAGCGGCCAGGAAGAAGGCAGTCGTGTTCACTGTCGGACTGCTGATTTGGTCAGTCTTATGTCGACTGGTTTCGGATCTGTTGCTGAGTCGGGAGAGCACAGGATCACAGTGTCTGGAACAATGGTCGGAAACCTGGCCTATTGTCGCAGCAGTTATTGTGTCTTGGGGGACTGTGGCAACAAACGTCGCTCTAGTTATTCTAGGTATTATCCATGTGTTCCAACGACACTCACAGTCCGCAAATATGATCAGGTTGTGTCTCCCCAACAAAAGGAGATTCATCAATGCTGTTTACGCTCTTATGGCTTACATCAGCTTTGCCGTCGCCTACAATATTATAACGGCAAAATTCTTCGGACCTGTGGTTCAAAAAGATTATTGTGAATTCTATCTCCATGTTCTGACATCAGTTACCTTCTTATGTGACATCCATATCGTAGCATGTCTGTGTTCCCTGGTGATAGGCCTGCCGACTGCTGTATGCACTGACAACAACTTTTCCGATGGCGGCGAGGGCGCTGTACCGATGCGTTTGGTGAAAGGTACCGGTATAGACGAGGATGTGCCCCAGCGAGAGAAATCAATATGTTGAATATAACTGTGTAAATCATTGATATCAAGTAAGAAGAGTGACTGCCCGGACATTACCTCTAATACTGAGACAATCAGAAGGGGCATTACAACAACCAGAAGAGACGACTTTCGACAATATTCTCATTGCCATATCAGAGAGAATTCATCACCGTGCGTGTTATCATTATAAGATAAGATATTGCACTTTTATGCCTGAAGGCTAACGGCATCCCTCAATACATATTAAAAACACATATACATGTAAATGGGCAGTTCTGTGATTACACTGTTATAAATTATGAATTCACACCCTCTCAGCAATAGACGTGCGAGGGGGGGGGGGGAATGCCTTCCCTCCGTCCGTTATGTTTTCGCTATACATCAGGCTAGAGAGCTGAAATTTACCACAATATATCTTTGGGATAAGCTCTACTAGAATATGTAAAAATAAATCAAGATGGTCGCCATGACGACGACACTTTGGCGTCATTTTCAAAAACGTAATTTTCGACCGATTTTTCGGTCAGATTTATATTTTTTTAATTATGCATTTTCTTCGCAAAAACTGCATAATAAATTAGTAAATAATAATCTGATATGAAATAAAATAGGTTTTACCCACTTCTCCATGCAAAATAGTATAAATTTTGAAGAAATCTGACGAAAATATTACTTTTCTGGTACCCCACGTGGCCGCCATTTTAAATTTTTCTATGATCCTCTGCTCGATGGGTCATGCAAATAGGCTCAAAATGATCCCAATATGACAATCTACAATGTCACGGAGTATCAGCTCTCAATGTTTTGTCGTTCCGGGGATATGAGCAAAAAACCAACAGGGAGCGGGGGGTGGGGCACTTTCGGCAGGTAGGGTTAATATCTGAGATGCCATCCTTTTACTTGAAATGGTAGTTTAAGGGCCGCTTCCCACGTATTCGGCGGCCCAATGCTGTATTTAAATTTCCCACTCTCTAAAATAATTAGATTGAAATTCAATCTAGCAGATTGAAATTAGTGACCAATCTTTTATTGGATTAAAAATATTCAATCTAACAGATTAAAAACGATAAAATGAATCTGTTGTAGACGGAAAATTCGGTGTAGTAGATTGAAATTTTCAATCTAATAGATGGAATATTCAATCGAATAGATTGGTCACTATTTCCAATCTCATAGATTGAATTTTCAATCTAATTATTTTAGAGAGCAGTACATTTGTTAGTTAAGACCATTACAAGCGGTATATTATAATTAATAACAAAGAGAGAGCAAAGTGATATATGAAAATAAAGAATCGAGTGGAGGAAAATGATTATGTGCAAGTTGGTTGGTCTGTTTTTTGTTCAGGTTATGCTGGTAAATTTAAGTTCATTGCACTTGTAATCTCGTGGAGGATTCCTTTGTCTTTGTTCTTCTTCGTTATGAAGGGGAAAGCCTAAATACATGTGTGTATCAGAGGCCAATGTTTGCTCGATGATCTTGGTTTCAGTGACATCAGGCAATAGCAGACAATTCGTGTGAAAAAATATATATATTATTTTCGCCGAAACTATATTGGTACCGACCGTACCGCTGACGTGTAACGCTCTGGCCGAACAAGTCTATTAATTATAAGAGCGAGAATTGCCGCTGGAAAATCAAATATCTGAACCTAGTCATTCATGCGTCAATCAACGTGACCATAATTCAGGTGGTTGCCATAAATTTGTAAGGATATAGATAGATCGATTGACAGATAGATATATAGATAGTAGCTGTATCAATAAAAAGTTGGACAGTCATCAATAATGTATATAACGATGCTCTTCCTGATAGCCGAGTGTTATAACAAGCATTTACACATACGACATAGCAATATGAATATAAAACATAAAGCTAACATCCAGGGAAGTGCTCTCTCGTGCAGGAGATAGTGAAGCGTTACACACCACTGGAACAGAAACGAACGCTTATTAGGCCTACATAAAATCTGTGCGCGAAAAAGGAATTTGATTGAAAAATTTATTTGTTTTAACCACACACCCCAGAGATCGGTAAATCGAGGTTGTCTGCTCATAGATAATGCCAATTTATCATGTAGATATGTTAGATACGTTCACAGGCCCGCAAAACAAGAGTTTTGGGGGGTGTGGGCGGTGGTATTAGGGAGAAATGTCGAAATATGGGGTCTCTATATATAACCTCATGCTTTATATGTGGATTTATGGGCCTGTGATACGTTGGAGCAGATGCGTGAATTACAATCACGTTCTTATGATGGCCGAGAAGGGCCATCGCATGTTTGGCATTAGAACATGAAATCCAAAAGGCGAAGATGCGAAGTTACGATGCGATGCGCGAAGGTACGATGCGAAGATGCGAAGATACGATGCGAAGCGCGAAGTTACGATGCGAAGATGCGATGATGGAAATGCGAAGATGCGAAGATGCGAAGTTACGATGCGATGCGCGAAGTTACGATGCGAAGATGCGATGATGGAAAAAGGCGAAGATGCGAAGATGCGAAGTTACGATGCGATGCGCGAAGGTACGATACGAAGACGCGAAGTTACGATGCGAAGATGCGAAGATACGATGCGAAGATGCGAAGCGCGAAGACGCGAAGTTACGATGCGAAGATGCGAAGCGCGAAGATGCGAAGTTACGATGCGAAGATGCGAAGATGCGAAGCGCGAAGATGCGAAGTTACGATGCGAAGATGCGAAGATGCGAAGATACGATGCGAAGATGCGAAGCGCGAAGATGCGAAGTTACGATGCGAAGATGCGAAGCGCGAAGATGCGAAGTTACGATGCGAAGATGCGAAGATGCGAAGCGCGAAGATGCGAAGTTACGATGCGAAGATGCGAAGCGCGAAGATGCGAAGTTACGATGCGAAGATGCGAAGCGCGAAGATGCGAAGATACGATGCGAAGATGCGAAGCGCGAAGATGCGAAGATACGATGCGAAGATGCGAAGAAGCGAAGCGCGAAGATGCGAAGTTGCGATGCGAAGATGCGAAGCGCGAAGATGCGAAGATGCGAAGTTACCTGTACAATAGGAACATATACGTTTACTCTAAATATGAAATACAGTCTATCTTATCTTCTTTTTTGGAAAGAAAACCCGAAACATGATAGTACTCTAGATTCTCTCGAACCATTCTTGACATGCTATGTTCATCTGAACAGTTTCGTCGGAGGAATGGTAAAACTATATTGAATTAGATCTAGATGTGGACAGGACATTACTGTTAACTGTGTATACGAATGTAGTATGGTAAACAAGTGAGAAATGACTACATTGTAGTCAAAACCTGCGGCAGTGGCAATAATACAGTGAAAGGCATATCAGCGGAGGTAGTGGTAATGGTAGAAAAAACATCTGCCAGTGTTTTCATGCCCAGGGAAGTAATTTCCAGATTCTAACTCACAATTGTAGGAATTGCCTAATAGGTCTGATACCATATATATATATATTCACTTTCCCCGTTCAAAATCCAACGATTTTGACTGGTCCATGCCGTCTATACTGAATTGACAGACGAAGTCACAATTATCGGTTTGGCAATATCTTGGTATAAGTATCGTGTATGCCAAATTTCAAAACATTCGGTTCAGCCGTTGATTTTTGCAAATCAAAAAGGCTTTCAAATATTTGGAATCCAAATAAATTTCAAGGGTTTAGTCATAGCGCAAAAATCTACGCTCTTCAGTCTCCCTTCTCGCTTACGTTGCCGAGCATAATGGAAAGTTTATATTTCCTTAATTTTCAATGAATTTAGTATAAGGTCTATCACTCTGATCTGTGAAACTATGGAATGGGGGTGAAGGCTTTATCAAACTGTCCAAGAGGCATAATGACACTTTTCACTATTAAATTAAGGCCTGTGACAGTCTTGATATTCAATTAGACTAATTAATTAAGTTTCTGTATTTGCGTGTCACCTGCAAACTAAATACCTTGACACTATTTTCCATGCAGCGAGTCAATACCAAGATATTAACTATTTCATTCTTAGGAAATATCATCTCATCTGGCAAGTTCTACCTTGCCTTTTCGAAGGTAATTTAAGTAGAAAATGTCAGGGCTAGTTCACTAAACAAGGTATGTGTGTAAGAGAATGATGTCGAATTCTTCTCTCCTGGAAATCAAGGCCCTAGCTTTTGACAACGAGGACAAATAGATCGCTTTTATGGTCAGCATGTGCTAATAAATAACGTCCTTCCATTCGTAAAACTGACAAAGTAACGTAAATTGTGTATAGAACCAGTAAATTCTAGCAGAATTGGGCTCTGACTTGAGAGAATGATGTCAAATGCAATATGTTTTTGCGCATTGTCTGCTGATACACATAAGTATTGAATTTACGTAAGTGATTAATGCTATTCTAAAGGGATTATGAGTGCGGAAGAGGACGGGAATATCAATACCAGCGAATCAAGGCCCTGGCTTGCGAGAATGAGGATAGAGAGGCTGTGTTCTGAAAGAGAATCACTCAAAATAGCTATTTGCCGAATGTCATGCAACCGAAAGTGCACAATATAACTGCACGACTGCGAGGTATTGTTCGCGCACAGGGGTGTCTAACTCATTAAATACTACATAGTCATTTCTGTCTCTTCGAAGTGGGCTACCATTTGAAATTGTCCGGTAATGAGTGAGTCCATCTGAATCCTTTCGTCGGCAAAATAATCATTCGAGATTCAAGATTTTATTGTACAAACACCAGTCAAAGGCAGAGTACAAAATCTTAAGAGGAATACAACTAGAGAAAAAATGGAACAGTGACATGAATATTAATATTTATATATATGTTATATCTGAGAGATATGTTATATTTGAGTGTTACTGTTGATATTAGAACCTTGATTTTTAGGATTAAAGTGCATCAGGGGACTGTTGCCAGCATGTTTCGAGTGGACCTACTTTTGATGAAAATGTCTGGTGATTTTTGATTAAAATCACTGGTGATTCTAACTTGGGCCGTGCCCATCTTAAAATTGGCAGGATTTCAACTGGGGGTCCAAGAATTCAGTGCGTGTCTGAGTTCTAATGCATACACTACTTCGTAGGTCCTCTGACGTTATTCACACTGGGCATGAAGGTGCATTAGGGGACTGTTGCCAGCATTTTTCGAGTGGACCTACTTTTGATGAAAATTTCTGGGGATTTTTGATTAAAATCACTGGTGATTCTAACTTGGGCCGTGCCCATCTTAATATTGGCAGGATTTCAACTGGGGGCCCAAGAGCACAGTGCGTGTCGGAGTCCTAACGCCTACCCTACTTCGTAGGTCCTTTGACGTTATTCACACTATTCTCATATATAATAATTAACGAAGCAATAATTCATTCCATCGAATATAGTTGCAAATGAATTCAAACGCGCTTGAAGACAGTATTGTCATGTGAGATCGGAGGTTGAAAAGAAAAGTGTGGCAGAGATCACACTCTCTTAGCGCATGCGCATTTCAAAAAGTCACAAGAACAAGAACAACAACAACAACAACAAGAAGAACAACAACGCGAGCCTCCCGTAGACCTGCGTGCCGCAGGTAAAAACGTGTCCACTGTTTTGAAGACGAGCCATTGCGATGCAGGAATTTACACAATGTGAGCATTCAGAGCATTTTGACATTCAATCTTCTATATTAAAATAAGGCTTTTCGTCGACCAAAGCAATAATCTCCAATTAATTTCTAGCGAAATTTTGAAGAGAACGAGAAATTTGTCGCTTCAGTCGAATTAACGATCCAGGTTTTCTTTATTATGGAAATGAATGAGTTGTGCAAATGTTTAAATACAGTCACGTCGCCAGTTCCGCTCTAGTGTCAGTTCCGACCAACTTCCCGAAACATCCCTTCTAGTCACAACCAAGATAACGCGAAATCTTAAAACATTTGGTGCAGTCGAACAAGTTGATCTGCCTTCAAATCATGGTTAGGTCTATTTATATTATGCATTCATTGGTTTTGTTAGGAGAAATCTGTGCAGAGCCACCCCATACACACGAATACACCGATCTGCGTACAAACACCACGACCTGTAGTCATGAAGTAAAAAAAACACAAAAACGGTGTCGTCTGCCAGCGCTTCCGATCAAAGTATTGATCAACCTGGAAAAGATTATGATAGTCAGTTAAATAAAAATGAAATTTATAGTTCACCAAAATGTGGTCATATTTTTGTTACAAGAGAAAATCCTCCGTATAAATAGGAGCACATTTTGATGAACTATAAATTTCATTTTTGTGAAAAATATGTAGGCCTCAAACCAAAATCATATTGTCGCACAAGATATTAAGAAGTTTGATCATTTGAAAGTACCAAGTTTGATTAACGTGTCATATTTTTGTGACAAGAGAAAATGTTCTCTATAAATGCCTCAAAAACACCAAATAAGGCCATGGAGAACATTTTGATGAACCATAAATTCATTTTTACAGTCAGCTGATCATCACACGTTTTTTCCAGGCTGATACTTCTGTATATATTCTTCAAAAAAAATATGAACTTGCAGGTTATTGATTGAAAACAGCAACCAGCTTTTAATTAGTGCCGTCACATGCAGACAAAGGAGTTTTTCCCATGTAAACATCACATATCCTTTATTCATTCGAGTTTCACACCAAAGACTACCCACCCCACTGTCGACATCAACTGACGGAGCCAGTTCCGAACGACTCTCCTCCAAGGGAGGCCAAATTGGGGCATACCATGTCATGAATAATCTTGCAAACAAAGCGTTCACAACGAAACTTCGTAACTCGATTGAGTACTGATTCGCATAGCTTTTCTTTAATCTGCTATTTGGAGGTAAAATTAATGATGGCGCAAACGATTCAAGGTGGTTTTTGGTTTCGGGTGAGTATAAGCCATCATTGATATTTCAGTGTTCAATCTGTTATGCCAATATGATCAGTTCGACCATATCGCTGTCATCCCCGCCCCTACCTCAACCCGCATTTTGAACGCCAACTGTTCACTTAGGAGATGGTGATATGTACAATGTAAAACGAAATATCCAGCTGGGACTCTATTTTTGGCAACAAAGTTAGCATGTTGACGATTACATTTGTATATACCTTAGCCAAAGATCAACGTTAAAAGGAGACAGGATCGGAAATGGCGACAGTGGGTCGAAACTGATACCGCTCATTAAGAAATGTAACCATATTCTCCACGTTTAAGTACATCGTCAGCTAAATTACTTTGTTAAGAAATTCTATAGACAAATGCACTGCGATCCTGATAATGATTTTGTCAATCAAACCGTTCCCTTTTGAAACAGATGAATCGGAACTGGAACCTCGTCCATACTGCAGCTGATATATTAGAGTAGTAAGAAAAGGCTAAAATCACCCATATTTGTGGGGCGCCTTTCGGTGGGACGCTTGTCGCATATGCCTGGGTGACGCATGCGCTTGGATCTCTACTGGTTGTCATGTGAATTCCGATGTCGAAAATGGACCTAGAAGATCGCACTGCGTGGGCCGATGGGCATGCATAGTATGGAGTGCCCATGCGCTCCAAGTGTGGAGCATGATACGGAAAACCATGAGGGTGCGAGAGAGATAGGGCTTCACTAAACGAGATCTAAACGTTAATAATATTAAAGCCTTAACATTGAGTTAAAAAAATGTTTCGAATCCTACGATAATTCGGACTTGATGCCGGAGCTGTATGCATTTCCAAAAAAACAAAATCCTGGATTAACGCATTGACGTTATCCGATCTGGGGTTGCATATTGGTGTATGCCCACTGTAAAGTTTGTGAATCCTCCCCTTCAGCCTCGATTTCGTCCGCATGTATTTCAATATCCCCATAGACATTGCGGTCCAAAATGTCGGATCCACTTCTTCGACGGGTCTGTCGTCCTCAATCGAGCGCTTGCTATGCTGAGAGGGGCAGACAGTGTCCGCAGTAGTATAGTAATCGTAAATTGTGGCCCATTTTCGCAGCACCCCCTGGAGGCAGAAACCCGCACTAATGAGAAGACAACTCCGGCTGTTACTTCCGGTTCCGGTCATCTTTGATAAAAGGTCCCGACTACCAAACTTTCTGCGCTATCTCCGGAACGACAAAAAATGAGAGCTGACACTACTGGACTCTATATTTTATCATATTGGAGTCATTTTGAGCCTATTTGCATAACCCTCCGAGGAGAGGATCATCCCTAAATTCAAGATGGCGGTCACATGTGGTACCAGAAAAGTGATGTTTTCGTCATTTTTTTTTAAATCTGTTTTGCTTTTCCGCGATGAAAAGTGAGAAAATGCTATTTTATTTCGCATCAAATTAATATTTACTAATTTATCATACACAGTTTGCGGAGAAATTGCATAAATAAAAAAATCGAAAAATCGACAAAAAATGCCGTTTCTGAAGATGACGTCAATGTGACGTCATCAAGGTGGCCATATTGGATTTTTTCCACATTTTCTGGTAGAGCTTGACCAAAGGGTATAGTGTGGAAAGTTTCAACCCCATTGCTTAAGGAGTAAGAAAAATAATCAGGGGGGGGGGGGGGTCATTTCGGTCCCCCAGGTCTGGACAGGTCCTAAAAGCCCAGATAGGGTTAACAAAGTAATTTAGCTGACGATGTACTTAAACGTGGCGAGTATAATTACATCTCTTAATGACCAGTATCAGTTTCGACCCACCTTCGCCAGGTTCGATCCAGCCTCGTTCTGACGCTGCTCTGTGACCTAGCTATACTCAAATGTAACCGTCACCATGATAGCTTTTTCCAAAAATAAAGGGTCCCAGCTGGATATTTTGTTTTACATGTGCCCGTTTCCTAACTGAACAGTTGGCGTTGGAAATGCGGTTTGGGGTAGGGGCCGGGGATTACAGCGATATGGTCGAGCCTATTGTATTGGCAAGACAGATTGGACACTGAAATATCAATGATGGCTTATACTCGCCAGAAAACAAAAAACAACGTTGAATCGTTTGTACCGTCATTAATTTTACCTCTAAATAGCAGATTAAAGAAAAGCTATGCGAATCAGCACACCATCGAGTTACGAAGTTTCGTTGTGAACGCTTTGTTTGCAAGACCTTATTCATGACATGGTATGACGCAATTTGGTCATACACGGTGTTTCGGAACTGTCTCCGTCAGTTGATGCCAACAATGGGGTGGGTAGTCTCTAGTGTGAAACTCGAATGAATAAAGGATATGTGATGTTTACATGGAAAAAACTCCTTTGTCTGCATGTGACGGCAGTAATTAATAGCTGATTTCTGTTTTCAATCAATAACCTGCAAGTTAATATTTTTCTTGAAGAATATATACAGAAGTATCAGCCTGGAAAAAAAGTGTGATGGTCAGCTGATTATAACGAGAGATCCCGAAGAATCTTGGCGCCCACCATTGTGCGATAATTGTAAGCTAATGACAAGAGGATCTTTTTGTCCATTGTTACTAAGAACAAACGATTGGTTTGTAATTTTGTTTACAGAATTACGAATATGAGCGAAAAATGATCGAAATAGGGACACTGGAAAACACCATGATATTATCTTTATAAGTTTCGGGAGTTTCAAGATTTCTGGAAACTGTACTTGGTGTCGGTTTGCATAGTATAAGTGAAATGAGCAATGTTAGTCTGAAAGTGAATGTCCGGAGGATCCTTCGTCTTCGTTTTGTAGTATTTTTTCTTTTTTTTGCACGTCATCATTGGTTACTGGAAGCGAAGACAAATCTCTTAGACACTTTGTCATGAGCTATGAAACATACTTAAGATTTTATAATTAGGAACGAATGCTGTTTACTAGGCTAGTTTGAGATATCTCTTTTAAGATACCATGCTCGAAAATAGTAAGACGGTACAAAACTTAATACTGAAGTGATCCGGTCCATGCAGTAATGTTGAAACGTTGAAAGTGTCTGAATCCTGATTATCTACTATGCATCGAAACACGTAGTAGTCTACAGTAGTCGAGTTGTGACGTTGTGTCACAAGAGTGAAGTCAATTCGTGTAGACAATCCGTCGGCAGACGAAACGGTGGGGCAGTTCACTTGCAACGGCATGGACTAAAGTAAACTGATTTAAAATTTGAAGAAATACATTTTTATTCGGAATCATTTGAACTCCTTGATATAAAAGGTGGAAGTATGGATATTCTCTATAGTCAATACATAGAATATGCCCCAATGTTTGATTGGCCGACTCTTGTGCTGCAACGTCTCAACTCGGGAAACCGTATTAATTTGAATCCTCACTTGATTTTCGAATCGGACCAAAAAAGTGTCTTGCAAAACTGGACCACAGAGGAGCCTGTGTACCAAATTTGAGAAAGATCCATGCAGTACTTCCTAAGAAATCACGATAACAAAGTTTCATGGGGAAATCCAAGATGGCTACCTGGTGGATTTTCGAATCGGACCAGAAAAAGTATCTTGCACAACTAGACCACAAGGCGAACCTGTGTACGAAATTTTACAAAGATCCATGCAGTAGTTACTGAGAATTCTCGATAACAAAATTTCCTTGGGAAATTCAAAATGGCCGCCTGGTGGCCATATTGGATTTTCGAATCGGACCAGAAAAGGTATCTTGCACAACTAGACTCCAAGGGGAACTTGTGTACCAAATTTGAGAAACATCCATGCAGTAGTTCCTGAGAAATCGCGATAACAAAGTTTCATGGGGAAATCCAAGATGGCTGCCTGGTGGCCATACTGGATTTCCGAATCGGCCCAAAAGAGGCATTTTGCACAACTAGACCCCAAGGAAAACCTGTGTACCAAATTTGAGAAAGATCCATGCAGTAGTTTCTGAGAAATCGCGATAACAAGGTTTCATGGGGAAATCCAAGATGGCCGCCTTGTAGCCATATTGGGTTTTCGAATCGGACCAGAAAAGGCATCATACACAACCAGACCCCACGGGGAACGTGTGTTCCAAATTTGAGAAAGATCCATGAAGTAATTCCTGAGAAATCGCGATAACAAGAATTGTTTACGGACGGACTGACGACGGACAGACTGACGACGGACGGACGACGGACTGACGGACGACAAGCGATTTGAATGAATTTATGGTTCATCAAAATGTTCACCCTGGCATTATTTGGTGTTTTTGAGGCATTTATAGAGAATATTTTCTCTTGTCACAAAACATATGACACTTTAATCAAACTTGGTACTTTCAAATGATCAAACTTCTTAATAACTCTTTCAACAATATGATTTTGGTTTGAGGCCTACATATTTTTCATAAAAATGAAATTTATAGTTCATCGAAATGTGCTCCTATTTATACGGAGGATTTTCTCTTGTAACAAAAATATGACTACATTTTGATGAACTATAAATTTCATTTTTATGCAACTGACCATCATAATCATTCCCAAGTTGGATCAACACTTTGATCGGAAGCGCTAGCAGACGACGTTTTTTGTGTTTTTTTTTTCATGACTACAGGCCGTGGTGTTTGTACGCACATCGATGTATTCGTATGTATGGGGTGGCTCTGCAAAGATTTCTCCTAACAAAACCAATGAATGCATAACATAAATAGATCTAACCATGATTGGAAGGAAGATCAACTGGTTCGACTGCACCAAATGTTTTAAGATTTCGCGTTATCTTGGTTGTCACAAGAAGGGATGTTTCGGGAAGTTGGTCGGACACTAGATCGGAACTGGCGACGTGACTGTATTTAAACATTTGTACAACTCATTCATTTCCATAATAATCTGGATCTTTAATTCGACTGAAGCGACAAATATCTCGTTCCCTTCAAATTAATTGGAGATTATTGCTTTGGTCGACGAAAAGCCTTATTTTAATATATTTGGGAAACAACGTTAGATTGAATGTCAAAATGCTCTGAATGCTCACATTGTGTAAATTCCTGTATCGTAATGGCTCGTCTTCAAAACAGTGGACACGTTTTTTTCCATACTACATTCATATACACAGCTAGCAGTAATGTCCTGTCCACATCTAGATCTAATTCAATATAGTTTGACCATTCCTCCTACGAAACTGTTCAGATGAACATAGCATGTCAAGAATGGTTCGAGAGAATCTAGAGTACTATCATGTTTCGGGTTTTCTTTCCAAAAAAGAAGATAAGATAGACTGTATTTCATATTTAGAGTAAACGTATATGTTCCTATTGTACAGGTAACTTCGCATCTTCGCGCTTCGCATCTTCGCATCGCAACTTCGCATCTTCGCGCTTCGCTTCTTCGCATCTTCGCATCGTATCTTCGCGCTTCGCATCTTCGCATCTTCGCATCGTATCTTCGCATCTTCACGCCTCGCATCTTCGCATCGTAACTTCGCATCTTCGCGCTTCGCATCTTCGCATCTTCGCATCGTAACTTCGCATCTTCGCGCTTCGCATCTTCGCATCGTAACTTCGCATCTTCGCGCTTCGCATCTTCGCATCGTATCTTCGCATCTTCGCATCGTAACTTCGCATCTTCGCGCTTCGCATCTTCGCATCGTAACTTCGCGTCTTCGCGCTTTGCATCTTCGCATCTTCGCATCGTATCTTCGCATCTTCGCATCGTAACTTCGCATCTTCGCATCGTACCTTCGCGCATCGCATCGTAACTTCGCATCTTCGCATCTTCGCATCTTCGCCTTTTTCCATCATCGCATCTTCGCATCGTAACTTCGCGCATCGCATCGTAACTTCGCATCTTCGCATCTTCGCCTTTTTCCATCATCGCATCTTCGCATCGTAACTTCGCGCTTCGCATCGTATCTTCGCATCTTCGCATCGTACCTTCGCGCATCGCATCGTAACTTCGCATCTTCGCCTTTCGGATTTCATGTTCTAATGCCAAACACGCGATGGCCCTTCTCGGCCATCATACGTTCTGCGTCGTCGAACACACATCTTGACCAAATGTCAGGGTGACCATCAACTGAAGAGATGGTTCAACCATGCAGAACATGTTCAGTCATATTTGTGCCAGATATTGTTTGATCAGAGTGGCTATGGTCTTCATACATTGTACTACTGACGGCTCATTTGTGTGAAGGAGAGCGTGCAATAGAATGTCTATTCTTGAAATGCCCGCGAGAGCATAAATGAGTATTATCGGTGTGAAGCACAGGTGCGCTCACCTGAATAGCCTCTGGAATAGTTATTCTGTAAATTCAACCGGAAATCACACATACAAGTGTGTTGGGTTACATTGCCCGGTGACTGAAAGCGTCCAGCTCTTTATCTTCTAGCCCAGTTTTTTTCTCCACATTTGCATCAAAAGACGGACACAAGACAAGGTCATGAACAACCTGTAACCATCTGGATGACGAAGACTATAGACCTACATGTAGCCCACGTAGATCAGCACAAGCAGACGAGGGGTAGCTAAATAATATATAGCCCTCACGAGTATGAGGCGTGAGGGCTATATATTATTTAGCTAACGAGGGGGCTTTGGTGAACGTTTGTCAACAGGAGAGTCAGTGGGCGAAAACTTCCTGCAAGAAGAGCAGACGATAATCTGAGAGGAATAGGCCCAGTTTGTGAATCTGTGAACCACAGGGTCAGAGATCTCAGTAAACTTTCTAGACCGTACCAAGACATGGCCCTATTCCTCTCAGATTATCATTATAAGCCCGTATCTGTAGCTTCGACTGTGATTATTTAAAACATGGAAGAGAAACGGATGACAATCGTGAGGGAGAGAGCATTCTTGTTCATTATCGGACTGCTATTTTCTTCAGTCTTATGTCGACTGATGTCGGATCTGTTGATGAGTCGGGAGAACACAGAAGCACAGTGTCGGGAACAATGGTCGGGAACATGGCATATTTTCGCTGCGGTTATTGTGTCTATTGGGACCGTGGCGACAAACATCGGTCTGATTTTACTGGGGATTAGCTATGTGATCCAAAGACAGTCTCCAAATAGTATCAGGTTGTGTCTCCCCGGTCAAAGGAGAGTCGTAAACACTATTTACGCATTTATGGCTTACATCAGTTTTGTCATCGCCTATAATATTATAATAGCAAAATTCTGCGGACACGTGATTCAAGAAGACTATTGTTCATTTTATCTCCGTGTTCTGACATCAGTTACCTTCTTATCAGCTTATGTGACATCCATATCATAGCATGTCTGTGTTCCCTGGTGGTAGATCTCAGTAGTATGTAAAGGTGAAACTGAGCCCCATTTCCCCCGGATGTAAAAATGACGTCACAATTGGTGGTATGTAAGCGTGTTTGTGATTGGCTGATTGGGGGGTATTGGGGGGGTGCGCATGCGTGAGTGATGTGTGGTGGAGGTGGGTACAAGATGGCGGCTATTTACCTCCCACCACACCACGACACAGTCCGCCATTTTGTACCCACCTCCACCACACAGTGCACTGATTGACACCGGTGTGGTGGAGGTGGGTACAAGATGGCGGCCTGTTGTGGTGGTGTGGTGGGAGGTGAGTATCCGCCATTTTGTACCCACCTCCACCACACATAAACACTGACTGACAAAAAAAAAAAAAGTTCCGGCAAAAAAAAAAAATGTATTCATGCGCGGTGATGCGGTTTGGCCGTGGTTTTGGCGGTGATTCGGTCTCGGGAAAAAGCTTCCGCGGAGAAAAAGTAGTCCCTAGATAAAATGGTCCGATGGGGTCGAGTGAGGCATCAAAGTGAAGCTTAGGTGAAGGGGCATCTAATGGGTTGGGTGTGGGGTTGACATATCGGCCTTCTGCGCATGCGCGGCGGCCGAAGGGTATGAAAATAGCCCTTTTGGAGCTATGGGAGCCCCTAGTTGACCGATGGGGTCGAGTGAGGTATCAAAGTGAAGCATTCATGAAGGGTCATCTGATGGGCTGGGCGCGGGGTTGAACTATCGGCATTCTGCGCATGCGCGGAGGCCCAAGGGTATGGAAATAGACGTTTTGGAGCTAGGGCAGCCCCTAATGGTCCAATGGGGTCGAGTGAGGTATCAAAGTGAAGCATTCGTGAAGGGGCATCTGATGGGCTAGCGTGGGGTTGAAATAATATACCGCATTCTGCGCATGCGCGGTGGCCCAAGGGTATGGAAATAGACGTTTTGAGCCAGGAGCCCCACTGGACCAATGGGGTCGAGTGAGGTATCAATGTGAAGCATTCATGAAGGGGCATCTAATGGACTGGGTGTGGGGTTGAAATAGCGGCCTTCTGCGCATGCGCGGTGGCTGAAGGGTATGAAAATAGCTTTTTGGAGCTAGGGGAGCCCCTAGTGGACCGATGGGGTCGAGTGAGGTATCAATGTGAAGCATTCATGAAGGGGCATCTAATGGACTGGGTGTGTGGTTGACATATCGGCCTTCTGCGCATGCGCGGTGGCCGAAGGGTATGAAAATAGCCTTTTTGGAGCTAGGGGAGCCCCTAGTGGACTGATGGGGTCGAGTGAGGTATCAATGTGAAGCATTCATGAAGGGGCATCTAATGGACTGGGTGTGGGGTTGAAATAGCGGCATTCTG